>JAMKCH010019144.1:0-49926 GCA_023653785.1 Ophioderma brevispina | reverse complement strand
GTTATACACTGATCCTATGGCCGGTTACACATGTGCATAATGTTTAACTGGCATGAAAACCTGGAAAATCCGATTCAATCTCTACTTTGAATTAAAAACATTTTTGTCACACTATTCTTTCTAGATGATTATTTTCAATTACTACACAAAAAAATTATATTTCGAAATCTATCTGAGTCAGCCTTTACACGAATTAGCTCTATTAAGATTCCCCGATGGCTAAAATGTAATTCTTAAAAAAAAACAAATTGAGAGAATGTATCCCAATGAAAAACGTCCCACAGTGTGGCCGAATGTTATATGGCATGATAAGACCCCTTTTCTTTCTGCACTTTATATATGTTACAGGATGGACACAATTGGAATTTACATCGTGATGTTCTATGAGATTCTTAAAACTATAGTCCACGTCCATGTGGTCTTTCGTTTTCATCAGTCCGCATTTGGATTAAGCCTTTCATATGCTAATGGCAGGGGAGGTATGTGTGTTATTATTATTATTTTTTTTCTAACTGTATGTATACTGCTGTACGCGATTGTGTGTGCGGTTAGCAGTTTGACTCTAGGCCTATTATTTCATACTTAATGTGTATTTGGTGTAATCGGAGAGCGTTTTCGTAATTATGGTCATCTTCTTCGTTGCGTCTGGAATATTACAGCGCCCTTGCTTGTTGGGGATGGGCCTTATGTTGATTCCCCTCTCCTATGCAACAACTTCCGCCGTTTGATTGTTTACCAAAACGCCGGACTGACAGGTACATCAACACGACCACTTAAAAGAATAAATGAAATCGGTTGCAGCGATTCAATTTCGGCGGTCCAACGCCGACTTTATTATGTGCCACAAAATTTCTTTTCTTCCGCCCAAAAGAGAACCACTTTCACGAAGAGACTTTTCTAATAAAATTGTGGCTGATATAAAGAACATAAATACATTACGTTGTCGAAATTAAAAAAAAAAAAAAAAAAAATAAAAAGTTACTACTGCTCCAGTACGATTTAGGGCATACATGTGAATAATAGTTTAAGGGCATAAATGTGAATCAAACGTCTTATTCTCTAATTAGCATTAAAAGGCCATGCCCGATTTGATTATTTTTCCTACCAAATATGCACAGGCTGATACTTAGTCAATTACATAAAACTGGCAAAAATAATTAAGCGTCAAACCATGCGCGCGAAAAAAATTGAGTCCACACGGACCCCATACACTTTAGGTGTTAAATTAGATCTCTGTAAGATTTCTTTGGTGTTTTTGAATTATAACATGTTAATTATATTGGGTATCGTCCCACTCAAACCTGCATATTTTTTCTTAATAGCCCGAATTCAGATATTTAGTGGTTCTCGGTACATCTTATATTTGTCACTAGTTCTACAACATGAAGCTTTGCTGCACATTCTAATTCATTATATAAGCTGTCTAATTCTATGAGTATTTTGCTTTTACGTTTCTACAAACACAATATGTTAATTTCATCATCATATTTTCATCATCCGGATCCGGACATTTTTAAAAGTCGCTCTAGAGTCTCATAATGAAAATTTTGTTGGCCTTATTTCGTTTTGGGGATATTGCTAATTTGGTGCATGCTATGCACAAATCTAGCTCTGTCCAAAAAAAATGAGGCGCTCTTTCCCGAAACGCTGAATTTCTTTAAGATTATTTTCTAAATACGGTCAGTTTTGGATACAAAAATGCTGGACAATTAACCAGAAGAATAGTGGTGAACTAAATACTACATATTAAAGGGGATGGTGCCAGATTAAGTGTATAAAAAAATTCATCATAGTAGAAGGGCCTTCACCCAAAACCCCCATCTGTATAAAAGTTTCGGAGCGCCGATATTTCATCCGTTTTCATGTGACAGCAAGAAACGTGATTTTGTGAGCCACCAATAGAGTACTGTGTAAAAACTAATATTGGTCTGACAAAAATGAGATGTACACTTTCGTATCATAACTCCAAACCAAAACATCATTTAGCCCTAAGATTTCATGGGGTAAATGAGAAAAATCAGTGCCTTTCTTTGGTATAAAAATTTCGACCACATCCGTAAAAATCTGGGGTTATGGGAACGAGGCTATAGCGATCGGACCATGGCCATCTAAATGGCCAACACAGTAATAGTATGTTGGTGTGTGAAAATATCGTTGCTCCTCTATCCAAGGGGACAAATCATAGGAGAAGCGTATACACTAAACGAACTGCTAATCATGAGTTTGTGTTAAGAAAAAATAACTATGATTGATTCATTTCAGCTAAATCATGCGTTCATTTTTCACCAGAAATTGCAGTTTTCCGAGTCTTTACAATGATGTTAGGGGAACTGGACTTCATTAATTCAGGTGTAGCACCAGGGGATGATGGAGATCTTTCATCTTAACTTCGTATACAGTTCCTAAGCTTTTCTGGTCATAGTTGTCATTCTTCTGCTGTTCTATTGATGACGTTTTAGTAAGTATGACTGAGAGGACCCCAGTAAACAACAAAAACGTTTTAAACATTGAAAAAAAAAACTTAATAAAAGATACGAAAACGGAAATTTGTATTGTCAATTTGTCTTGTTTAAGAAGAATTGTCTTAATATTTGTGGTGTGCATTTACCAACTTAATTGTGTCCACCTCTTACATACGTTTTCGCATCATTTTTAGTTCCTTTGTTGGTTTTGATAACAAAACCATATCAGAAAATATAGCTTTGATTGTATAAGGTTTTGATGTGTCATCTAAGAAAGATAATGCAACAGATATACATTGCATTGGTTTATAAAGCCAATATGATAAGCTGGTTCGGTTAGCGCTTGCTCAAAGCGTCAATTACTCCTCCACTAATGGATACAATTAATTATCAATCGTGTACGTATACATGCGACTGTACTGACGAGTGCGCTATCTAGAACTACCGTTTACCCTACTTCAGCATTAAAAACTCAGAGTTAATTTCCTATCACTGTGAATCATATGAATGAGTTGCAAACACTTCATCTGCCGAAGCCGTGTTCATACAATCGTAAATTGAAAACTTAGGATTTTCTCCATATTAGAATATATATTTTTTTTGAGTTAGCGTATAAAGAAAAGAATCATAATCACAATATACCAAACTTCGGATAATCCCTTTAACCCCACGAGAGTTGCAAATTTACAATTATACAGATGGTCTAGCATTCGGAGACATACCGAGTGCAAAGGAACGCTCAAACTAAAAAACGAATGCAATGCAGGTGGGACCTGCACAGCGACTATGAACCCAAAGTACCTCTCAAGATTCTGCAGGGGGTGTCAAAAGATAATATACTCTGAGACCAATTCAGTGTTGCAAAGAAGCGCTGCAACTACGTACGTCAAAAGTGTCGTCCATGTACGTACTCCTCTAAGGAACCTCCTACTCTAACGTTTTTTCCAAATTGAGATTTAGAAACATGGTCTAATCCTTGCTTCAATGTAGATCGTTGGCTTGCCAGGAAACATGATGTTGTGATTCGAAATTTGAAAAACAAAATTCCAGTGTTAAAATGGCCGCACCTTCAAAAGCTCCTAAATGCAAATTTACTAGCAAACAAAAAATGTCCTTAATGTACTCTGATTTAGATTGTTAACACTAAGGCCATAGGAGGTTTTGAAAATGAAATGGGCGGTTATTTTCTCATAGGAGGTTTGGATTTCCAAAGGGTCAAAAGCCAATGGGAGGTGGTTGTCCTACCCAACGACGAAATGGTCCCCGGACGAACGCAGTTGGGTCACACTCTTGGCGGGTTGGGATTAGTTAGGTGCGCAATACATATTAACGTTGTAAACGATCTTCCCATGTGCTACGCGGTAAACCTTACCATGATAAGACCCTCCACCACAGTGAGAATGAGGTCACTTTGTAATGTTACAGCAGTCTTCGAAAGAGTAGAAATCCACCAAACTTGCTAGCGACACCCTACACTGTGTAAAAGTTCTTTAAAAATAACGTTGTTTTAACTGTCAGCCAGGGCTCAAAAACGGGCATTAACTGGAAAAAAAACGTCGTTTTAACATTTAAGTGAGTCAAAGCTGCAAGTCAAACGAAGTTAGTTTAATGCAACATTTGTTAAAGTGTACTGTCCCTAGCCGTCCTTGTAACCTGAATGTTATGTACTAAATGAATACCCCATGCTTAAACGATGTGAATCAGTAACTAAATAAATCCTAAAAAGAGGATTATTTCTATTTATAATATTATGCGAAGAAAATATGTGAAGGAATAAAATAATATAAATAAGTGGTGGTAAGACAGTATAAATGTTTCAGTAAGAAACAGTCACATTTTGAAGCAGTCGTTAAATTATGCGCCCAAAATAATACATCTGTACATCGATATTTGGTGACCTTTTGCCACAGTTTTTTCTTATCTCGGACAAAATCAAACAAAAAATACGTTCTTCGAAATGGTTGGGAAGAAACGATTTGTTCCTGTTCGCAGGACTGGAAAAAGTATGATGCACGAGAAAAGATTGTGAGAGTGAAGCGAGAAGTTCAAACGATAAGTAGAGGGACGTACGTCGACTTGCGAAAGTTCTTCAAAGACTGCAGTTGCTTATTTATATCTCAAATGATAGTTAGGAATTGATAAACAGATATATTTAACGCATACAATGAATGTTAGGCCTAATGTTATTTACTAATCACATTATTATTAAAGGATATCGGAAACATGAATAATTTTTTACATTACAGGTTGAAAGATTATGTCGACTCAAATTGAACAGACAGTACGAACTTCTTCCGACAATTGTACAAAAAGATGGAAATCCATTCAGAGGCCGACGAAAACAAGATGAAGGTGATGAAGCGAAGCGCCCACTGGAGATGAGGTTGCGCTTTGAGATTGAGGTGTGAAAGTTTGATTAATCAAATGCAGAAATTAATCTTATATATTAATATTTGATTTGGATGTTGAATTGGCAATTGGTTCAAGTAGTTAAAATATATACAAAAAATATGAATAAGTGTAAGGCTTAAACGTATTTTTTTTTCCTTTTTATTTCTTACACAACCCCGAAAAAAAAAGCTGAATCTGTCTCAAGTCGTAACGGCAGCGCTGTCGAACCTTAATGCATTAGAAACTTACCTGCGGATAACACGGGTACCACAACATTGGAACACCCCGCACGGCCACACCAACGTCAGAGTGCGGCATCTTTCCGAAACCCTCCGTGTTAGATTTCGATTATATGTGAAAGTCATATAGTGTCATTGCATAGTGGCCTTTTTTATCTAAGGGGTCGTTTGTAATACTATTACTAAAAATGTTAATGCAAGTCTTACATCGTAACTATGTGTATTATAAAATTATTATTATTAAGCCAGGGATTTTACTTATGAGACGGGCATAAATGAGGTATTTATGAGAAAAAAACAACCTTACTCAAAGAAATGTGGTGAACAAGGACTTCTTGGAGGTTAAAATGATGAGGTGGTACACAATGTATGGAATGTGATGACACCTAACTGAAGCCAATGATAAAATTCTATTTTTTTAAAAATCAGATAAATATGTTCTATTCAACATCGTCGCTGGGCGGGTAAAACCTCATTATGTAAATCCTTGAGGTCAAATGCAAAACCACACATAATGTAAAAAAGTGCGGCCCCAGTGCTAAAACTTCAATATGTGCATTTTGGTCACATAGGGTTCCAGCTTGAATTTCACGTCAACCAAGTCAAAATATGATAGTAAATCACTATGGCAGTTATTCAGAATCTGGAAGCAATAGTTATCTAAAATATATTTAGAAAGAAAAACCTTATAGTGGAAAGGCATTACAGAAAATTATTCATTTTTGGTGTCTCTCGAACTATTACATATGAGGTTTGACATGTTACGTTTTTACTACCTATGAGGTTTTGCTCTTAAGGTCAAATGCAAATATGAGGTTTTTCAGTCCAGCGACGAAGACATTATAAATTGGATCTTTTCAATTATGGGTGGTGATTTCAATATCGTAAACAAACCACAAAATAGAAAAAAATGGTGTGCTCCTCTAACGGATTGTGGTTAAAAGCGCTTAAATGTTTTAAAAGTTTTTTTCAGGTTTCATTATTTATTTTGTCTCTTCACAAAACATGTATACAAAATTAACAGATGATAAAATTAATGCATAGATAACCATCGAATATGGACGAAGATGAACTAATTGGTTTGCATACAAACCATTAAAAGTAATACTTAGGAACTATGGTTAAATGAAAAACATATTTGTCAAAAAAGTAATGACATATCTAAGTGATAATGATTACAGAGATAAAAACACACAAAAGCAGTATTTCGGAATGCACACATGATGAAGGGACGAGGACAATGCTAAACGCGAGGGCGGAGGTCGCAATGCCCTCTACCAAAAGGGTAAAAAAGTGTAATTATTTAAAAAGAAAAAGTTACTAGAGATATGCTTAAATACGAAAGACCAAGGGGGGGGAGGGGAGGACGACGGACGAATATACGAGAAGGACAAACGGGCAAAACTAGTTGACAAGGAGTATTAAGAAGGAAATGATAAATCAAGATGAGATATAGAGAGAAGAGGGGGGAAGGGAGAAGAAAGATAAACATATAAGAAGGTAAAAGTATCATATAGCGTGACAGAGACGTTTTCAACTTGTTTTTGAAGGATGATAGTGAGGGAGAATTCTGAAGTTGAGAGGGCAATGCATCCATAGCATAGGGCCCTTGGATTGAGCGGAATTATAATGGCAAGAAACAGTTTGTTGGTCGGGGAAAAAAGGGTAATTAGTATGCCTGGTATCATAGTTGTGAGAAAAGAGAGTGTCCAACTTTGAGAAGTCTTCAGAAGATAAGGTCCGGTGGAAGAAGATGGTGGTGGTGTGATGACTGGTACATAAAAGAGGCAAATTGAAGTTGGTAGATGTCGCGCACTTGAAGTGTAGAAAAGAGGAAAAGAAAGGAAAAAAGAGGATCAGTGTGGCAACTGCAGGAAAATTCGTCAGGTACGGATGTGGCGCGTTTTTAAAACAAAGAGAAAGACAGATCAAGACTAGAGTTGTTAGGATCAGCCCCAGATCATTGCACCATAGGACGTATGGAAGAATGAGGAGAATTGTAAAGAGTCTTAAGAGAATGATCGGGAAGATAAGGAAGCACTTACGATCACAACAATTGTATTTGGAAACTTATTAGATACATGATGGAGTATGGGAATTCCAGGAATATAGTGTCAATTAGTAGGCCAAGGGATTTGGTTGTGTCAACCTGAAGGATTGGGTATCGTCAATTTGTATTTTAAGTCCATTTAGTTTAGTACTAGGTTTATTTTAAAAATCATATAATTAGTCTTTTTCGATTTTAGAGAAGTTTAATTTAGGTAAACCAGTTAGACCTTTTATTCAGTGGAGTTATTTCCTCAAGTAAGCTGGGGGTATGAGTGGGAAATAAAATATTCGTATCATCGGCAAATTAAAATAAAAACTGGGGAATTTTAGAACAGAGGGGTAAATCGTTTATGTAAAGTAAGAAGAGAAGAGAAGAATATGATCCCTGCGGAACTCCGCATGTAATGCTGATAGGGTCAGAGGACGGTTGTTGTTGTAGATCACTCGTTGATATCTGCCAGTCAGGTAGCTTCTCATCCATTCGTTGGCAAGGCCTCTAAACAATAACATTAAAAGATTGGATTAAAGAATTCCGTGGTTGATGGGATCAAGGCCTTGCTTAACAGGAAAATACCTATTGTATTTAGCTATAGTTCAGTACAGAATTGTTGATTGGCATGAAAGTAGATCTCTTGGGCTTAAAGCCAAATTGATGAGAAGTAGAATGTTATTTTTGGTGATAAGTTAAATAAACGGATTACCACAACTTTTCAAGAAGTTTACTCAATGGATATGGCATATAGTTATAAAGCATGTTTGTCACCCGCTTTAAAAATATTAATGAAACAGTTCAAAAGTCGAATTGATGGGTATCTGGAGGGTTAACAACTGAGAAAAGAAGGCGTTTTTACTTGGAAAAGAGGAAATATAATGTCCACTTTTTAGTAATTTTTTCCTTGCACCACATGTTTGTCAAAACAATGTTAAACTCCATCATATTTGTTCTGCCCTGTGATGCTGATCACTTAGCACTTAATATCCAAATATCAAACAGATAAACATTAAGGAGATGTTACTGGAAATTTAATATAGTTTGGTAAAAAATTTATAAAAAGGATTTTTGTCGAAAAACTAAGAAATTCATATTAATGAACTGTTAAAACTTATGAAGATGTGTTTGGTCAAATCGAGCGTTTGGGGATTTAACTAAAAACAGATTAGGAGTTTTTCAATACAATGTGCCAAAAATTCAAAAAGGAAGATAGCAACAATCTGAAAGAATTAGAATAGAAATTACAAAAATACTTTAACACACATTTTCTGTCAAACCCTAAGAACCAAAGATATGAAATACAGTACGATCGAGTTAAACAAGATTTGAAATTGCTTATAGACATTATTTGCCAAGGTTGTTCAAATACGCTCAAAGGAGTGAATAAAAGAATTATGAAAATATTCGAAATATTTCTTAAATCTTGAAAAACAAAAATTATAGTAAGAAAACAATAACGCAATTGGAAGATAACACATCAGTGTCGTGAAGACGATATATGAATGAATATATTTCAATGATTTTGTAAATGAAATGGCTGTAACCAAAAGTTCTACGATGAAAAAAGTGAAAGTTGTGAGGGGTTGTTTACAATTATAGTGTAAACAGCTTTGAAACAATGGCACACACAGAAGTTTCCGGCTCTGATGTTTAACAGCCGAATTCTATACCTCTGATGTGGGATCAATTAGGGATATATGTATTAAATTTCTTTAATGAAGCCGAGAGGGTGAAGAAATTAACGTTGGTTTTTCAAAAAAGGAATTTTGTGTCTTTAATACATAAAGGTAAAAGATTTCCCTAGAAAAAAAAAAAAAAAAAAAAAAACAACCTTGATAATTGGAGGGGCCCAGATAACGCTACGAAATTTTAAATATTTTAAATGACTTAGTTTCCCACCGATCAAAATGGTTTTTAAAGGCAAGAGGTTAAAGTTAAATGTAAGAATTCGTTGAAGATTATCTTAACATTGTTTTGAAAGAAACAATATACCGGGGTTGCTATGATATTGTGTAGATTTTAGAAAAGCGTTTGCTACAATTGATAGAGATTTTTATACTAAGTTTTCTTGAAAGCAGATGAACTTTTGGAGGTTCGTTCATAAACTGGGTTACAACCTTTTTACGATACCCAAACTTCTATTCTACATAATGGTTTATCTCTAAATTTTTCTGTCAAATAGAGGTGTCCGACAAGGATGTCCACTTGCACCATTATTATTTGTAATTGCAGTAGAGATTCAGCCTGTAAAATAAGGCAGAGTTACTGAATAATGGGGATTGTGTTTTCCATGCAAAGATTTACCCCCAAAAAAGTAAAAAATCTCAATTTGCCAATGATACTACAAGAGTTGTGAAAGAGTTCAAACTCAGTAACTACTGTTTTGAAGGAAAATGTTGAGAAGTTTTCAAAAATATCGGGGGGAATTTAGAATCAATTATAAAAAGAGTGATGCGTTGATTGGGCTTCGATTGAAAATAAAGGCAAATTGGGAATCAAAATGTACAACATTGAAACGTTCGATCAGGGCGTGGACATCACGAAATTTATCCATGGTTGGTAAAATAACAATAATCAAGACCCTTTTAGCTTCCAAACTAGTATTTATTGGATCAATAGCAAGTCTCCGAGAAATCTACGCACACGATTAAATACAATGTGTTTTTTTTTAAGTTTGTTTGGGGAGGTAGTGAGCGTGTAAAAAAACGCAAAATGTTAATATCCACATAGAATGTGCGGTTCAACAATGCTATATCTTAAAATCTATATTGATCCTACATTTATCTTGGGTCAAGAACATTTGAAATCCCTGAAGAATATGGAAAAATATTGCTTTATACGACATTTAAAAAAAGTAGGAATTGGAATCAATATATTTACTTGTAAACTGTAGCTAATGAGAATAATGAGAAATGTGTAAAAAGAAAACAAGGGATGTTCAGCATTTTATAAGTAACTATTAAAATTATGTTCAATGTAAATGAAGTTAAACAAAAAGAACCAATGAAGACATTTAGTATGAAGTTCTTGGGATCTTTAAGAACTTAATATAATTAATTCTCTTACTAATATTTCAAAGTCATAATAAAAATATTGCACAACTTCCCTACTTTGGAGTTTGATAAATTGAACGTTCAGTTGCCACATTACTTTGCACTAACAGAGAATGTAATTACTCAACAAAAATTCACATGTGAAAGCAACGCATGAGTCACTACTGCAACAATGGTTCCTTTGAACCATACTGGTATCATTCATGATGAGTTTCAAAATATGTGTTTCGATTTGTTGCACAAATTAAGGTCATGATGTAAGTCTTATCTTCTTGTTCTTAAAATAAAGTCCATAATCTGGGATGGGATGAGAAATAAAGTTTCTTAGCACTGTCATCTCCTCCTCCTTCGACATGACCACCTGCTCGCTGAATGCAGCGTGCGGCTCGTGAACGCATTACCTCGACAGTCCTCCCTGGCAAACTCTTCTTGCGCTAAGTTTGCGTGACTCCTCTGTGATCCCTTCTTTTGCAGCTTTGTGATACTCGCGGGTGTGTTCTGTAGACGTTTGCTCTTAAATATCCCTAATAAAGTCTAAACGGCGTCAAGTCTGGAGACCTCGGGGGAAATTCAACGTCGTGACCGATCACAACCACTCGGTGCGGAAAAAAGTTCCTGGAGCCTATCGTGTACAGCTCTAGCACGATGACATGGTGCACCATCTTGGACCCATCACAGTCTCCTAATGGAGCCATTAGCGTCAGCCGATATCACCACCATTACGTATAAGATTAGGCACCGCTAAGTCCATTAACCATATCAAGATATCTTTGTCCGCTGTTCATGTTTCTCTTAAGGAAAGCGGGCCGACAATTGGCGCGTTGCGCCATTCATGCCAATCCAAAAATGAGTTTTCTCTCTGCTTCTGGTCTGTAAATAAGTCCCAGTCATCAGGAGCCTAGGTTGCCTCTGGGGCGTAACGTCGCACATTTCGAGAGTTCACCATGCATTCATCTAAAATGCCTTTGTCTCCCCAATCAAGAACATCTGACAGAACGCGTGGTTGCTGGTTTACTACCATTGACAGTATTGAAGCCTGCCTTGGTCATCTCCGTCCTCTAAGTAATGCCTGTTCCATGACGTACGGATTACCACCTGCAAATCTAGCGGGTGATTCTTATGATGAATGATCTTGGGATGTCGCTAGAGGGTTTTGTGTCTAGCGGATGTGGGATCTGGCTTGGAGACCACGCCGTACTCTGTCGATGTGTTTTTTTCACGCTGTGTTTAGTGCAGTTTTTGGTCTTCCCGAATTACCAGTGTTCAAGTTGTGACTGGTGGCATAGTTAACATACTCTTCGGGTAGTTTCCTTGTCACTGTTTGAACGAAACAGGTAATTCCCCGCTACTCGGAAAATGCAACTGGAATCGTCTGATGACATCTGCAGCGTTTCGCGTTTTAAGATACTGCAACACCATGAACACTCTCTCATCGAGAGTAAACTGAAACTGTTTTTCATTTCCCTGCTGCCATGTTTCCTTTACAGGCAACCGACAGCCATCCTGACAAATTGCTAAAGATCATGATGAATGCAATTTCTGCATGATAGGATAGTTACATAATTTATATCGTAAGAACCATGCCACTAACACCGTTGCTTATTGATGGGTGTCAATCAATTATTACAGAACAGTATTTTTCACATATTTTACACATGTTTCATTGCTATTGTTTGAAAATGCTATTTCCGAAACGTTTGTTTTTCCGATCGCTTATTGAAAAGTGGCACCACTGGATTTCTGCTTACCTGCAAACAATTGTCGTATATCTCCAGATTTACAAAAGCTATTCGTGGATGGGGTAAAAATATACTGGAAGATAGGTTCTTTATCTTGAATTTGACATCAAATTTTGTGATAAATTAACGCACACGGATTTCATGCCGTAAAACGCATTTTTCCGAGTGTTCACTTAATTGAGACCGCCATTGATACCCGTCGGCGTCACTCGGCAGTTCATGTAAGGTATATAGAAATAAATTACTTCCGTTAAATAAATGTTCAAGTAAACAATTCAAATTAATTATGTTATCAAAAACAAATTCAAACCAATTTGTGAAGCATTTTTGGGAAACATTTGATTTCAATTTGATTGGGCGAAAATGGAGTTTTAACCAAAGGTTTGGTCCAAAGAACCACGTGTTAAAATTACACTAAATTGGAAAGTAATACACAACATACAATCCAACGAAAGTTTTGCTTCATAAAATTAGAAAAAGCAGAACATAATTTTACATGTGACACTTGTACGAAATAGATTTATATTGAACATTTCTTGTTAATTGTAATTAGTAAAATATGTATGGGATAGATGAATAAGGTAATAACAGTCAAGTTTGCAAAACACAGTTTAATTAACAATAGAAGAGAACTTTTTTCTTTTACAGATTATAATAAGACTGAAAAATATTTATTAGGTGAATAAACTAATATGATCACAACATTTTTCGATTGGAAAATTCAAATATGGAAATCATTCAAATCTACTCTATCTAGTTAATAGCTACAGTTTAAGAATTTAATTGATGATATCATTGGTTTTATGTCGTGTAATTACAAACACAAATTTCAACCGTTTTGTGAACATTTTTGGAATCCACTTTTACTTTTTAAAGTTTAAATTTTGGGGGGAAAATCAGTAATTTTGGGCCCAATTTGGCGTTTTGTCTATTTTGTTTAAGTACATTTAAATTGTATTAAATACACAACATAATCCAACGGCAATGTGTGTTGCTTCTAAAATTAAACAAAAACAGAAAATAATTTATGTGACCTCTTGTAATAGATTATATCGATCATTTTCTTTCGCATTGTAAATCGTAAAATATGTAATGGGTAATAAATGAAGAAGGTGATAATTGTCAGGTTTTTCAAAAACAATTTATTAAAAGAAGGGAGTATTTGGCTTTCTATACATCAACCGAAAATTATAGTGTAAAAATCTCAACATCACAAAATTCTCCGGATTAGACCATTTAATATGGAAATTAACTCCAAATCCCTGTTTCTTTTAGTAGAATGATGAGCTACGTTTTTAAGATATTAATGAAGATATAATTGATAAAAAAACAGTACTTCCTGGGATTAGACCTTTAGGATTTATGACCGTGTATAACAATCGACACCAGACACCGGGTATATTTTTCATCATGTTCAACAAAATCTCAAAAGTCATTTCACTTTGCTCCCAAACGATACCTCTGAGAACATAGACTTATTTACATTACAACTGGAACTTCATTATGAGGGTCTAATCTATCTGAAATATTTTTTAAGCCCTTTTGGCGTACCGCATCAACTTTAAGTCCAAATGTGGGAAAATTACTTTCCACAAAGGTCAAGAAAAGAAAAAAAAAAAAAAAAAAAAACTTTTTCTTTTTTTAAAAGTTTAATAAAATCAAAGGAAATACCTTTCAGTGTGGTGGTGGCATACGATCCTACTGATACCAAAATGGGTTTTGTAAAATCATTTTATTCAATTGGGGAGGACTTAACACTTCGTCCCTGGGCAGCAAAACCTCCCTATGTGCACTTTGACTTTTGAAAAAAAAGCCTTGATTTTTAAACCTCCTTAGTTCAAAATACATTGCTGGTTTTTATGTCCGTCCATGATGAAAATAGTGACACCTCGAGCAGATAACCTATAACTTGACTTGCCTGAACAATAAAACACAGGATGAGCGAGACACGTACATGGCCGCTATTTCCCGGCTATTTCACATTGGAAAGCCGTTTTCCAGCAGCCGTTGAATTATTATCGGGATCCCCGATAATAATTTTCTAAGTTACAAAATTCCTTAGTTTGTGACACACAGGACAGTTTGAGCTAAACTATTCACATGTATTAGTTTACTAGCCAGTTACCAATCAACGGGTGTTAAAAATCTCAATTTTTGAAAAAATTGGGGGGGGCGGGAGCTCTTCCAAAAAAAAATGTGCTAATTGCTAAACTTAAGGACCGAGGGGTTTTCACTCCCGATGGTGCCCAAGGGGGGGGGTTCCATGGGACCCCCCCCTAAGGAAAACACTTTCCCGAGGGAATTTTTGCACGAAATGTATACCAATGGGAAGGGTCATAAGAAACCCCAAATCAGCAAAAACAAATTGAGATTTGTTATTTTGGGTGCAAATTAGCAAAATTGTTTTCAAAACACGCGAAATTGGGCAAAAGACCGGAAAATTCAAAATGAGCCTTGTGCTGACATCAAACATTTTAAAAAACTTATTTTATGTTGAATCTATTCTAGAAGACCCAAAATTAGTATATTTAACACAAAACAGCAGTTTTAGGGAATCCTGTATTTTTTTCAATAAGTTATAAAAAAATAATCTGGTATTTGAGTTTGAACAGTAACGGTTTGGCAACGTTACATGATGAAATTGTTTGTTTTCAGCAATAAAGGGTTTAATTATTTTTTTTTTTTAATGTTACTAATAATTGTGAACTTATGTGTGAACTGATACTCAGCAAAAAAACATTTGCTTGGTTCTCGGTTTCTTATTCTTAGTTTTAAAAATATTCTCAAATTGACTTCCGTTTAGTGCCCAAGGGGGGTTTCCATGGGACCCCCACTATTTATCTCATTAACCGGCTTGGCGATTTTAATTATTTTGGTATGATGAAAAGAAGGCGCATTTAAAAGTCAGGGGGGGGGGGACAATTACAAAAAAATTTCGGCGCAAAATCGCACGCGTAAAGCGGCCAGCGCGAAAAACAAATTTTGGGGTCCCTAGGAAACCCCCCCCCCCTTGGTCACTTAAGTGTTAATAAACAATTCGCAGTCAAGTTTCGGCAATCGGCTCAGTTGACTTGTATTATGCATACCAGTTATCGATATCGGAAGTCGAAACTACCTGGTGTCTCAGTTGTGATTGCCTCCTAAGATCTGTGGATACTTTTGGAACAGTTGTTGTACAGTCAGTGCCAGTAATTAGAAACGCTTCGGTAAAGAAGTAAACTTGTATGAAAACCGGATGTGTTAGTATTCGTAAAATTAAAATTAATGGATACAATGGAAAGATTTCACTTGAAATGTTTATGTAACTGGCGTGAAAAGGTCTGTTATGTCGGCTATACGCTTTGACTAGTACAACAGCAAATCAGTATGGGTTGCAGTAGTCAATGTATGCATTGCAAATTAAGATGTTAACATTAATATTAAACAAATGTTAGATAGAAACAACTGGGTCTGTGTCTTTAAAAAATAATTTAGAATCTACAATTGGTATGGAAGGCATCGAATATTGTTTGATTAGGGTCTCATTTGAAGAATGTTAAATGTTTGCTAATTTTGTTTAACAATTTTTACCTAAGTGTGCCCTACGTTTGAAGGTGAGACGTACTATAATACATTGGGAGTTGGGCAAAACTTTGGATAGAAAGTGATTGGTGGCAGGTAGTCGCTTCACCTGATTCACAATGGGACTCGTCCTGGAAGGCTATTCGGCCCCTTACTCTAGAATTGGAGCAAGGCAAAAAAAAACTTTCTTTCATAGCTTGTACATTACTGAAGCTTTGCAATCTTCAGGCTGCGTCCGGGCCTTCCAGCACGTCCATTAGTTATGGCCATGCAAGCCCCCGAAACAAAATCCCTAATCTTCATGGATCATGAAGGATGAAAGGATGAAATATTGGATTTGCACAAGATTTCAACGTTGTAGCAGGCCAGAGCTTGGTCACCGATCTTTCTGAATTTGGAGTCATTCACGATAGGGACAACAGAAAGTGCTACGCACAGAAACAACTATGATCAATCCGATGCTACCCAGAGGCAATTTGCAACACCAACAAAAAATGCACGCGCCAATTATGAAGCCTGGGAGTCAAACTGAGGGAACCAAACAGGCCCTGAATGATACGCAATACAATGCGTTTATGATCCATCATCAGTCTATCAAGTGCCTATGGAAGGTAATAACAGCTACCGTCAACAGAAAAGGTAATAAAACGAAAGCCAAAGATCAAAGAAAGCCTAGGAATTTCGATCTTTTCCCAAAATGTCTCCTCTCTCTTCAGTTAATTAACGCTATCATGGTTTCCCCTACCTATCCTCACTTGAAGATCGTCATATCCCGATAAAAACATACGCCCCAGTCTTTGCATGACCAAGTCCTGCAAATACAAATGCGTGTCACTACATCAATCCCGTAAATCACGCCACTTACCACCCCTGTCCTTTGGATGTAAGGGACTGGTTCATGGTGTTAGTGGCCTTAATCACTCCACTTAACCACCACTTGTCCTTTGGATGTAGGGACTTGGTCAATGTGGTTATGGGCTTGAAGTGTTCGGTAACCCGGATCGCAAAAAAAAAATGCTTTAGTTTCCGAAAGATTGCACCGTTGAAGAGAATTGTGATGCTCGCATTTCAACCCCTACCTTATTGGGTTAGAACTCCTGACAGGCTGGTTATCTGGGATATTAACTTGTCAACTCACAAGGGTCCTCGAACACGGACATCCAGAGCTTTGGTCGTTGTGCATGTTTAGAACTGTCAGGATTATTGTTGGGATGCTCTGAATACAGAACAAATATTATCATATACATATAGGTCGGATCTGCTAACTGATGCTCACAGTCTTTTGGAAGACGGTCCTAGGACCAATTACTTTTACCCCTCTGAAAGATACAACAAACACCAAAGTGCCCCTAACAAACGGGGTTCAGATAGTTTGCTCTTTTTCATTCCTGCTGGGTCATCAGGCACGACAAGGTAATCCCATGTCAAAGTATTGTCGACATCAGAGAAATAATATGGCGCATATGGATTGATTGATTGATTAATCAGAACCATCGATAATAATTATTTTCTTTGGAATTCAAATTCAAAGTATCAGTATAACGAATCGACAAAAAGGGTATAATGGGACAAAATGACACAGATCAGATACATGTGGTAATAGTTATAAGTACATAAAAATGGAAAAAAATGCGGTTTTTGCCAATTTCCAAGGGACAACTCGTCTTTGGCATTTGCCTGTCTTCGAGAACAATATAGAATACAAAGAAACACCGCATAAGTACCTGAAATGCTCGGTGACCAGTGCATGAATTGTATACTTCGTACTGCTTGGATGATTTGGAGGCCAAGCAAAAGTTCATTCAACGTAATTCACCGTCTGTGAAGGTCACACCCACGCACCTCTACACCTGGATCGGGGTCTGAGTCACCGATGGAAACAACAGGAAGTTGCTTTTTGCCCTTAAGCTTCGCAATATGGCGGGAAATAATTCCACACATATGCTGGGTACATATTCCACATGATTTGCTATTTGTTATACAAATTGTTTTTTTTTTTAAAAAAAAATGCATATCTCCACTTAATATTTCTAATGCAACTTCCTGTGGTTATAATCGGCGACTATTCAATACTGTTCAACGGTGCGACAGCCCGTTACATTTTGGTAGTCGCCCAACTCCACATACCTTCGTATTTTACAAAACACGTTTTCCTGAGAAAATCGCAATTCAAAAAAAAAAGTACCGCGATATTTCATTTCTATACGGTTTGAACGAAGCTAAAAGAAAACATATACTATTTTGAAGAACAACATTTTTAAAAGTCCAATATAAACATAAATCCAACGTAATACTGCAGTTATATTATTCTTAATTAGGCTACAAAGTTATAAGTCTGTATGTGAAATCACAAAAATGTATAATTAAAATTACGACGCATAATACACCAGGTTTTCAATGTTACGTAAATAGATCACTATGTGAAAAGCTTTTTTACGAAATAACGCATGGGAATACGTCATTAATAGGTCTGTATGTGAATCGTCTATTTTGGGATCGGCAAAATACAACGCTATATCAAAACACTTGTAAATGAATGGCGATTTTTTTAAAATCGGACATTTTACGAAATTCAGATATGATGATTTTAGGAAAATGACAAAAAAACTGTAATACAATAAGTATTAGGCATCCTCACATTTGAAACTTTGTTGGATGGCAAGAACCGATGAACTAAGTGAGTAGGCGGAATTTCGCAAAAAAAAAAACCCTAAAAAAATGTGAAATACGAAGCATGTGATGCGGGCGACGATTGGTATAGGTCAACGTGTTGTAAGTGTTTTATTAATACTTCATAAGTTGGGTCAAAATTGATTTTTCAGTTTAAGTGCAAGAACCATCACAGAAATCACTTCATTTGTTGTAAAATGGTCAGTGTCGTATTCCACCTGAGGGCGCCATTGAAGTTTGTACATGGGTCAACTATTAATTACCAATGTAATTCCTTAGTCATAAGATTCAGAAAGGAGAGTTTGCCCTATCTTGGAGGAATCATTCAGGAGTTCCTAGTTAAAACGGGCAAAGGTCAATTGTTGGCACAATACAGGGGTCAAAATGCAGACAAATGCACAGATTTGAATGAAAACGGTCTGATATTGATCCTTTCCCTAAATAAGAATAGTTTACACTAATCTAGAATCTCTCGTTACCATGGTAACAATCGAATGTAAATCATGCCATTGAAACTCTATTGAACTCTTAAATAAGGGTGTACCATGGGAAGAAGTAATCCTGGATAGGGCAAACTATTGATTGAATCAGATTGGTAAAGTATCAAATTTGAGACCATTTTCATTCGAATCCGTGCATTTTTTGCATTTTTACCCTGTAATACAAAATAGTGACCTTTGACCTTTTTGCTAATACTCATCAACAATCCCATCACAGATAGGACAAACGATACCTTTTTGAATCCTTATGACGAAAGGAAACTTTCGGGTGAGGGTTTTTGCATAGCAATGTCCATCAGTTGATAATTGATCCTGTACGTGATTTCAATGGCGCCCTCAGGTGGAAATATTGGCCCTGACAATTTTCAACAAGTTGGCATTGATTTCTCGTCTGATGTCCTTCCAACCATAAAACTGAAAAATGAATTTTGGTCCACAAACATGAAGTGAGGAGAAACTGCCTCCTGACTATGTAAATGTGCCTGGATTCACTTACGCATATCATCAATGAAATAAAATTACAGGTGATAATTGTGCTATACATTGCATAGTTGGAATTGCTTTGTAAGCCCTATGATTGGCCGGGTGCCACTGTATTCAAAGCTAGATCTGATGCGTTGAACAGGGACTCCCAAATGCCCCTAAACAACTATTTATTGTCCACTGCCCTAAAAACAATCCCCTAACAAGTTATTTTTGTCTGTTTTTTCTACCTAAACAAGTTATTTTTATGTCAGTTTTGGCCACCCTAAAACAGGTAATCAATGCATTGTGTTGTTAAAGTGCTCAACGGAAGATTTCACATAACAGGTGTCCCTAAAAATGTGAAAATTCTGATTTTTGCACTAATGTAAAGCTTTCTATCAAACATGTGATCCATGTGAAAGGATTAAGCTGAGAAATATTCGTCGGCTGAATGCAGAACCACCTTAAGTGCAGTTTGACTAATTTTGCAGAAGAACATTTTTGTGTTCTATTGGATTCTATAGGTGGTATCCATAATTATTCAAGTATTACATAGGAAATGTATTTTGTAATGATATAAATGATTAATTTCTACTTGAGAAACGTAATTAAATATTTATTTACAAAAGAAGAGACCGTAAGTGAAATAGTATTTTCTAGTTAGTTGCAAGACCAACGTAGTCCACTACTTTTGGTCTTGGCGACGAAAAAATGTTTTAATGCAAGCCCCAACGTAAGCTTAGCCACTTACGTGGGTCTTGCACTGAAAAGTTCCAATGCTTAATGCAAGACCAACGTAAGTGCCCCACTTACGCTGGTCTTGCACTGAAAATAAATTGACTCAAGACCAACGTAAGGTCACTTACGTTGGTCTAATGCAAGACCACGTAAGTCCATTCGTTGGTCTTGCACTGAAAGGGGGCGAAATTTCTCAATGCCAAACCAACGTAAGTGCCACTTACTTACGTTGGTCTTGCATTAAGCGAAAAGGCGGAATTGCACATCCTTATCTTCGTTTTCTAATTAAAACTTTTTTAATTCAATTACATATCTTCACACATATTTAAATTAGCGCGAAAATCCCCTCTTTCAAAATTCACCAAAACCTCAATTTTTCGACAAATGTCACGTACGTTGGTCTTTCATTCAGCCGACGATTTAAGTACTAAAAGTTGTGAAATTTCTAATTTCATAGGAGGCAAATACGAACTTCACCTTGTTTTATATTGAAATTTAGCAAATGAAATTGCCTTTTCGTTTCATTTTCACAAGGCATTTTCTGGTTGCCAAAGACAAGTACGGACTCTATTTTGTGTCTTATCTATATGAAATAACTACATATGAAGCAATATTATGGTGGCCCAAAATCTCTCGTTGCTTAAACTCCCTTTCTTATCTTGTTTTTTCATCGAATATTTTGATGATTTCGTCTCTCCTAATGTGAAGTATTGCATAACCAACACTACATCACATTTCATGGCTATGAAAAAAAATACCCTTTTCTATATATTTTGCTGTTTTTGACACCCTAAGCATGTACGCGCGTATATCGCCTCTTGGAAAAAGTGCCCCACTTTAGCGTTTTCTTGTTCACTCATCATAATCCCCCTTGAATACAAGTGGGCCCCGCCCGGGGTGTTTTTGTCTGGACCATTGGCCTGAGTCCATGAATTACAGCGTCCCTATGTGAAGTACCACCACTTGGCGAGTGCCAATTGTGTAAAACGCATACGTTAAATTTCAGCTCTGTACCAGCAGAGCCTCGTCTAAATGTACTTTTTTCAAGTTCCTTACAATGTTGGCATGGTAGCTATGGCACTCTCTCATGGGGACCCTTGGTTTCTTTACACCGTGTGAAGCAGATATAGTCCGGGCGGCGGGAGCCACAGTCCGGTGCTCCATAGACGATAACGGAAAAGACGTGATGATGAAACTAATGTTTTACGTGAGAGTCAACTGAATCAATTTGCCCTATTGTTCACCATTGGCCCGGACTATGAGTACGCCGGACAATAATTACTTCTACACCAGTGCATTTAAGGGCACGTCAAAAGCGGAATTGGACTCATTGTTTTGGAATATAAAATCTATTGCAACGGCCTGGTTAGGGACAGGTTCTTTTCAGGATATCGCCGCAAAATCGATTTTTTTGACATTGCCGGTCTGTTATGCATGTAGTGTTCGCTATCCGTTTGTAATCAGAGTTGTATTTATATTTCTTATTGTTTGTCCTAAGACTTATAAGCGCCCACGGTTTTTTAGTTTCACAGCAGCCCAGCATTACACCAATCAGGTCCCGGCACTGCTGCCATTCAAAACAAGGATATTTACTTCGCATTTCCCAAGCAAAAATCGATGACAGTGTAAAATTTTTTTGTCTAAATGGTTCCTTATCACCACCGAAACGTTTTCAACAGAAAAAACTTTAACGGTCACATATGTTGTTTTTTATTTAAAACTTATAATTAAACCCGAATATCAAATATCCACGACGCTACTAAAGTCTGTTGAGAGGACTTTATTTAAACAATGACACTCATAACAAAGCTCAGCGTGGATGTGGTCGGCTGCTGTGGGTGCTTATAACAAAAGTGTGATTAAAACCATCTACTCTGTTGAAGATATAAATAATTCTACATTTTATTATTGTAAATAACTGCACCGTAGATATGTTACATGCCAATTTTCCCCCTACATGTATTATAACTATGAATATTTATGTTCATATTCACAATTCAAGGGCATTTTTAGAATAGCATATACACATTTACTACGTGAGTGACTATGTTCATATTTCACAAAGGGGTATTTTCTATAATGTATGTTCACATTACAATGGCGGATTCGGTCCACATCTAACCAAAGTCTCTGCGAGACGTCTGGTCTCCATTTGAGCGAGCGATAGATGAGGTGATCAAGTTTACAAACGGTAGCACCTGGTCTACTGACATGTTAGAAGTGCAAAGAATATGCCAGACAGTTACAGCATTCAATAGCCTTATCAAGCCTATTAATCGCGAATTTTAAAGCAATGCCAGGCAGGGCTCCTGCATTATACGCGGCAGTGCTTGTTTCGTTGCCCGGCGTTACGTGGACGTTAAAAATAATGCTACAATCAAAAAACCGATTTTTCAATATTATATCTCACATAAGTAAGTTGTTTGTATAATCGCATTAAGAGAAAAGACAGCCTTCCGTATCTTTTTCTTTCATCCCAATTGCTTATTTCTTCGAGAGGAGATAACTATAAGTTACTCGAACACAAAAATCGAGTGTGCCACTTTCTGGGTGAGAGAAAACGGTGGAAAGAATAGTTGGTAAACATAACGTTATTCCATCTTGACAGATATGAAATTCTTTAAAAAGGGATTAACATCATAAATAAACTATAAAAGATACGAAACAGTTACGTAATGGTGGGGTAGATCATTAACTTATGGTTTTTAAGGATAAAGTGAAACATTCGCCATACGGCTGTTTGTTAGAGAGACCCTGAGCGTTACAGCAACCTAGAGGAGTGGGTTTTCGGTCTTTGAAGTATCATGAAATGCAATTCCTACCAAAACCTTGAGTACTTGGCTTCCAAATCAAATTTTAAAATGACTTCAACATGAGTAAATGCCACAAAAGGGGGATAGTGCAATTTATTTTAAACCATTTCTTTGGAATTTGGAGTAGTGAGTGTTTATTTTGGTTGCATAATTCGCGACCTGGCATGATAACAGTACCAATTTGTAATAAATTCAAGCTCCACTTCATGACGTGCAATAATATTGTATTGTTTATAATTTATGAAAAAAAAAAATATTTATTCATTGAAATATATGGACTTTTTAAAAAATTGTGTCGATTAAAACTAGACTTTCCTTGATGTTTACGAATCTGTGTTCGTGCTTTTTTGTCAAGTTGCAATCCTTTACGAGTTTCAAAAGGCACTGCATAACAGCGCGAAAACAACCCTGCCCCATGCAATTAAAAGTGGCACAAATCGATTTGGTGTAATCGCAGTTAAATGATTAATCTATAGATTGACAACAAAAGGAGGGAATAAGATTAAAACAAAACAAACTCTAGAAACATGCTCTTTGTTTCTTTAATATTACTGCCAATAAGATGCTTATTTGAATTTCATTATTTAAGCATTTTTTTTTTCTGATTGTACACACTGTTGAGACAGCGTCTATGTAACAGAAAGAATACTGCAGTCTTGTGTACGGGACACACTATGAGCGAACTTAAAACTAATACAATCGTTACATTTTTTCTGTGTTTATAGCGCATTTTTTCATATAAATTTTTACACAGAATCACAGTGAGCCAGTGACAAAAGTTTTTATCAACTCGGTGGAAATACAAAAGGTAAGTGCCAATAGCTGGTATGTGATAACATATGGGCGCTGCATTTATTAGGTATAACTTGCAATGCATTCGATTCCTTGGTGCAGTGGCTCTGGTCAGTGGGGATCTTAACATGGTTCTTTATCTGATGCAGTCATTGAGTCTTTCCCTGAGTCAGTAGCTCTGAGACGTGGCTCGACATGGAAGTCGGCTCGAAGCAGCTCTTGGCAGAGTTAGGGGATTGTGCGTTTTTTGATCATCGATTTAATCCCTCGAAAATGTTCAGGGTTGAGGGTTTTCATCACCTTCGAAAAGTTCTAGGTGATGAAGGAATTCGGGTAGGATTTAAAAACATCACTACAAAAATCTAGGTGATTGAAATTCATGTGAGGTTTTTAAAACATCACCTTCGAAAACTTCTAGGTGATGAAATTCAGGTGATTTTTAAAACCTCACCTTCGAAAAGTTCTAGTTGAGGGAAATTCGTGAGTTTTTTAAAAGATCACCCGAAAAATGTTAGGTGGTGGGGTGATGAAGTCATGGTTAAGTTTTTAAAACATTCACTTCGAAAATTGCTAGGTGAGGAAATTCGGTGAGGTTTTTAAAACACACCTTCGAAAATTTCTAACCTTCGAAAAATGGCAAATTAAAATTTTCCACAAACAAAAAATCACCTTCGAAAAGTTCTAGGTGAGGAAAATTCGGTGAGGTTTTTTCAAAACATCACCGTCGAAATTCGGTAGGGGATGAAATCAGTGGAGTTTGTAAAACATCACCTTCTAAAAATTCTAGGTGATGAAATACGGTGAGGTATTTTAAACAACATCACTTTGAATTTATACGTGTGGAAACGGTTAGGTTATTAAAAACATCAAAACTTGAAAGGGGTTTAAAAAAGCCTTGGACATTAATTTTTATGGCAGCTAACACATTCTAATGACAGTGGAAGAAATGGAAAGCCCCCTTGTGATACTATGTGAAAGGCTGCTAGATGTGACATCTATTTCAAAAAAAAATATTGTTTTGGTGATAATATTTTGTAATGTTATATAGAGGATTGCATATCACATGTTCGACTTGTATTTAAGAAAGATGGCACAGGACCCCAAAAATTGCCAAACAGGTTTTTTGGCCATTTCTGGTAGTTTAAGTGTCAGTTAAGCAATATATCAAAGTGGCCACAAATCGAAAGTCCCAGAAAGTGTTCAAACTTTGACATGAACAAAATGGCCGCCATCCGCCTTTGAAAAAACTAAATCCTCATATGCTGGCAATAAATGAGCTTGAAGGACAAACAAGATGTTTTTCCTACTAATCTAGCATAACAATCCATTAAAACCATTTTATGAAAGTTGAGACATTTTATATTGACTCTAACTCCAAATGGCCGCCATCCGCCATGTTGGAAAATAAAATAATTGTATCTTGGACACCTGATGGGCCAAAAAGGACAAACCAGATGGCATTTTCCTACCAATTCTAGCATTACAAATTTCCATAAATGGGTTTTACGAAGTTGAGATGTCATCTTGACCTCGAAAAATCCAATATGGCTGCCATCCACATGTTTAAAATGTACAAATACTTTTTTCTGGTGGGACAAATATGGTGTTATTTTTATTAATTGTAGCATAAGAAATACATCAAGATCAAGCCTCAAAATAACGTGCGCAAGGGCGCAAATTTTCGCCAGTAAAGCCTGCAAATGCGCCTGGGAAACGGCGGAAAAAAAATAGTAGCAAGGCGCAAATGTACATTGTAAAATGCAGCCCGTGTGAGGCTGATAAATTCAACAGGAAAACTTATTAAAAATAAAAATTGGCCGTGATATTATTAGTTCGATTGATATTGTATCAACCTTGTCTTTGAGTATTCCAGTAGTGTATTTTTTGGCTTCCGTGTTCCGGGCCCCGTCTCAAGATGAGATTGATAGTAGTAATATTTTTCATTAACCCTTTATGAGAATAACATGAAGTGAGTTTAGACGGTCTATCAATGGTGTAATGGATCGATCGGGTGGTAGGGTGGGGTACTATAAATCTGACACCATATATAATTGAGTAATCAGTTCTGAATCGGTGGTCAGGAAAAAGAACTGAATTGGCCGATTATCACTTGTGCTGATGCTGATGAAACGTTTGCTAGCAGTGCTAGAAAGGAGTAAATTTCGTAAAAAACCAAACATTAAAATACTGTACCTACAATTGTAGATAAAAAGCCTTGAACAAAATGTTATCGGACATCTGAACGGACACTTCCTCCAGCCTTCAAATTGGCTGTCCAATCACACCTCTTCTAGCCCATTCTTTTGTGGTGTTTCCTTTAGCTTTTGTTTGCTGCTTTAGTCTGTGGGCAGTTTTGTATTTGTGTTTTTCTTTTTGTTTTTGTATCGTTTTTGATTTTGAGTGTATGTAGGCATCCCTTTATTGTTGTTAGATCACTATTGGGTTTGCTGGCATGTTCGCCGAGAATGTTATAAATGAAATAATATATTATATAATTAACCAATCAGGACACGTTATTAGCATTATTATGCAAAACATTATTGACCGTAGCCACGCTATTTTGTAGACACGGCTTACGGGTTAAGACACAAAACAAAAAGACAAAAATGTGTGTGTCAAATTGACCGGGCGGGCGCGCGAGCCGGCGGGTGGTTAGAATTTTGAGGGACACGCTACGTGTAGAACATTTTAACGTACGGTTCAGTTCAGCATATTAATTTCACAGAAAAGTTTCTGTGCACATTTCAAGCTTTATTCCATATTTTTGATGTTCGGACAAAATGACGCATGCAGTCGAGCTTATCTTCTAAAGTTTAGTGCACGGTCACAATACTAAAATGCGCTGGTTGGAGGCAGAGGTAAGAGTAGCGGAATTCGACCACCATCGATAGGTGTGTGTTTGTAATTGGTGTACATGGCATGGGGACTCCGATAAAAGGGGTGGGTTTGCAACTTCTGCGTACAAAGGTGTTTTCATTGAAAAAAGGGGTGGTGGGTAATAAATAAGTCACAGTGTTATTTGTTAATGATGAAACTAGTGAAAGTGTTGAAACTAGGAGATTTTTAAAATTTATTCACTACTTTATTGTCGTTCATGGAACACGGCCCACTGACCTTGTGGAGTTTGATTGGTGCATTTGTTACATCACAATTTCACTAATTCTTAAGGAATAAGCATCGGATTGTATTGTGTAGACAAAATGGCAGACAGAAAGCTTGGAAAAATGTTAGTAATTATGGGCGGGGTGGGGTGCAAGAGACGTGGAATAAAAGGTGTAGTGTTATAAAAAGGGGGGTTGTTACCAGATGAGATGCTGGGTAAATAAAAAGGGTTTGCCGTAGTGGTAAAAAGGGTGCTTGTGTTTATTAAAAAGGGTGGGGGTACAGTGAGGTTCTGGTTAAAAAAGGGCGTGGCCGTGGTAAAGGGGGGTACAGAGGCTGTGGTATAAAAAGGGTTGTTTTGGTAAAAAGGGTGGGGCAAGGGTGGGTTTGGGACCACATCCACACAGTGCGGTTTGTGCGCGTGTGTAAATCAATTAAAAGTTTTTTGTGTTTTTAATATTGTTAATGTTAATTGTTAATAACTTTTTTTTTTCTTATGCCTAAATAGTTATTAAAATACTTTGATAATATTTCAATTTTCGTAAATAATCAGGGCTATATTTGCAAACATAGATATGAAAGGGACCATTGTAGAACATGTTGTAATAAGGACAATGGATAAGTTTTTAACGTCCATTCTGACAAAAGAATAGGACTCTGGGACATTTCAAATTGCTTTATACGTCTAAACGAAAGCATTGGAAAATGCCTAAAACAAAAACCCATTAATGATTGGAAATTTCAAGTGTTCAGATCAGTGTCATAGACAAACTCTTATTACAATTGTACATATAACAATTATAATAGGTCTTCAAACAATCCAGATTCAGTGAACAATGGTCACGACCATGGTGGACCAGCATTGTTACAATGTACACCCTCATTCCTGTACAAGTAATGCTGCTGCAATTTATACCTGAGTAGATAGGGTTCTGTTAAGTAGAAACATTCAGGGCTTCCGCCTCAGGTGGTGTGTGCTTTAGTGACTTGCAGTGACCACAATAGCGTCCGACAGGATGTAGTGAGGAGGCTGTATAAGTCAAAAAGAATACTGGATTTTTAACCCTTAAGAGGAACTGCACCCCTTGTTCAAAAAAATATTAAAGCCGGACCCTGGGAGGTCCAAATAAAGCCCTGAGGTAATAATGGTTAGGAAATTAAGTAAAGTAAAGTTATCCAAAATGTATAGTGTAAATTGTACTGTATGGTAATAAGGTTAATGATAAACAGGAGGAGTTAAATCAAGTATCATTAGGGATATGGTATTTTGATTTTTTGAATTGCCCTGGGGGTTCTCAGGAAATGGCCCCTGGTTCCTGCCTATTCCCAGGGAACCAGGAGCGAACTTTTTAACACAAATTGCCCCTGGTTGCCGCTGGCTTATGTTTTAGGTTGATCAAGATGGTTGTTGTAAGTGTTTAGAGCACCTTGAAAAATGTCTTTAAAATACATCGGTCCTCGCTTGTGTCGCCTGCCGTCGCGACTTATAAAATAATAGGCCTAACATGACCTTAGACCTTGATATGGACCTTGAGACCTCATACCAAATGAGGGTTGTCTGTAACTCCATAAGCCAAGTTTGTTCCAATTGACCTCACATACCTTGACCTCATCACAAAATGAGGGATCCCATGTTGCATCACTTTGAGGTCCATTTTTAACATTCTCAGCTCTTATTTTACACTTCACCATCACTGCCTTTGACCTTGGCACTTGACCTTTGAACCAATCAAAAATGGGGATGCCATGTTGCACCTGTGTCCCCAAGTTTTTGGGTTTTAAATCCATCAAATATGCAGATTTTCCGGCAAATGTTTAACCCTTTTCACAAAACAGACATCACCATACAACAACGTGACCAAAGTGATCTCTGTTTCTTCCTGCCTTAGGGCAAGGCCTACACAAAAATGGCCACTGTCTGTCACTTTAAAAAATGAAAACCACTCTCTATTTATCATCAGAACAGACCGATTACAATGACAATGAAGTGTCATTTTCCTATTAATTCCGCTTAGAAATCTATTGAATTAAAAATCATTTTAATTGGCTATTTGTCAAAAATTTGTAGGCATATTGATTTTTTTATCAGCTATAAGTCTATCACATTATGTTCTTTTACAGTGAATTGTGAAATTCTTGAACAGGAAGCACAATTCACATTATTCAATCAACTCTCTCACCCAAATTTGGCCGAAACAATTGTTTTCAGTGCATGAGATCGACTATTAACTATTACTATTAAAAACTTTTAGTCTTCAAGTTTCATCATCATCTGAAGATCGAGACTGGTTACCTTGGTCCATGTTTTCACCTGAAGTCCACAAGCGATTGTGTAAAACTTTTTTGAAATGTACCTGTAGCGTAAGTGATTCCACAGACGCTGCTGATCATTGAACAGGGACCCCATTGCATTGCAGCCTTCATCTTTTCTATCGATTCAGGGATCTATCTGGTAGTACAAAAACTTCGTGGAACAAGCTCGTAACACAGGATTACCACTGGGATGACTTTAAAGGAAAACGATTTTTTTGCCAACCCCAAATAGTCTTGAAGTAGTATCGTAAACTGAAAATGCATTGGCAAAGAACAGATAGGAGCAAATGTCACTCAGTGAATAAGCGCTTCAGAAGATTGATTTCATACAACATGTTTTCTCTTGGGTGTCTGTCAGACCAAAAGTAAAGTCATTCAGCCCCTCTTCGGCATATTGGAGAAGTGGTAATCATCAGATCTGTGTCTTCTCCACTTGGTGTTATGCCATGGCAACTGCGTTTTTTGCTACAATTCAAATCTTGCATTTCATTTTTTCCCATCAAATTTTCGCATTTGATAGGTCTACCTTATTTTTCGAGCCTAGTTTGCGACGTTTCATATAGTCATCTTTTGTGTTTGGTGGTCACCAGTGTATGCCATGGAAAGACAACAACTCTTTGCCCGTAATGGTCAACGTTAAAGTATGCAAGAATCATCAGCATTGCAACTATAGGTGCTTCTCTCTGCCCATTCCAAGCGATGTAAAAGAGAACCTCCATCAACAGCATAGTGATCAGTCTTTGGCACTGTCTTGGGGGCAGCAGCCTCTGACGAGGACACATGTTCGTAAATGGCCATCGGAAATTGTGCTTTATCTGGCTTCCATAAAACATGCTTGGCCTAAAATTTAAAAAAAAAACGGATGGCGGATATGGTGACAGTTCAAGGCAAAGCACCTTATCCAAAGACAGTTTTCCAGATTGTGACACTAAACAGGAATCTTTGATATACTAGAGCTTGGTCATTGGTTACCTTGAGAGCCTGAGGATATGCAAGGGCCTTGACTTAAGCTTTCTTTTTGTAGCTATATTAGAAAAGTGAGCTTGTTTTCCATTTGTTTGACTGTATCTTTGCCTAATTGGAACAGATCTTGTACATTGATATCCTCACCAGCATTTATCCCTGTGCAAATGTTTTTCCAAGGCATTTTCTCCTGTGAAGCGAGAATGCCGTTCAAACTTGGCTGCAAGCTTTGACAAGTCATTCTTGTCTCTTTCCCTGTGTGAAGGTTATTGATGATTATGCATCTTTCACAGTTGGCCACTATCAAAGCATCCATTGTCTTCAATGGATACACTGGTATATAAACACAAAAGACAACACACATGAACATTGCAATACTAGGATCGCAACACTAGGTAGGCAGCAAATGCAACAAAATTTGCTGGGAAAAAGAAGACATTCTCTCAAATGATCTGGATAGCAGGCTCTCATCAAACTAATTGGTCAGGTGACCGAATGCAACAGAAAGACTGCCACGTAATCTTTGCAGAAGGAGATGTTGATATTGCAAAAAAGGTAGTCCCCATGGCATAATTTGAGTCAAAAATCCATATTGGTGAAGACACAGATCTATTGATACTTCTTCTCCAATTATGAAGAGAGAACGAGCTGTAATGATCTTTACTTTTGGTCTGGCAGCAGAGAGAGAAGAACAAAACACAATGTGTATGATATAACGCTCTGAAGTGCTTTCAGTTATAACATTTGCTCTAATCTGTTTGCCCATGCATTTTAGGTTGCGATGCTACTTCATATATATTTGTGGTTGGTAAGAAGTCTATTTTCTTCAAAGTAATTCATGGTGACACTGTGTTACGAGCTTGTTCGAGTATTTGTACTCCCAATATGGATCCTGAATCGAAAGAAAGTGAAGGTTGCAATGCAATGGTGTCCCTGTTCAATGGTCAGTAATCGGAGTCTTTTTTAATGTAAAGGCATACCAGGGCATTAACAGCAGAAACTAACGTCTGATATAACTGCTGATGGGTTGGTGCTGAGATAGCGATCAACCTCCCTTTTGAAGCCGGCCTGTTGATTAGTAGCAGGAATGTGCTCAGAAAGGGCATTCCAGATGTGGGCAGTTGAAGGAATAATGGATGACCATGGTAGATCTTGGTCTCAACTGAGGTTATGAGATCGTCCTGACCGCCGGACGGAAGCACGAGGGTCTATACTCTGAGTTTTAGGCATCAGTTGGCAAAGATAGTTCAGGAGCCTCCTCAAAGAACATGCGATAGAAGCAGTGCTAGTGTGCTCTAACGGCTCTTCGCTCGGCTCTTCCGTTGTATAAAACCTGAAAGTGTCCACCAAGCTCCGCTGCAAAAACTCCACTCTAGGAGAAAATTATTGTTACAGCTTTTTGGACAAATAGCCCACTAAATTCACTTTAAAACCACCATCTTAATGTATTTTCATATACCATCAATATTAATAAAAAAATAACACCTTATTTCATTTTTTTGCCCATCTGGTATCAGAGATGAAAAAATTCATACTTTTAACATGGCAGATGGCCATGCCATATTGCAGTTATCAGGCCCAAGATTATATCTCAACTTACAACCCATTTTAATGCGTTTGTTATGCTGAATTGTAGGAAGGAAATGATTAATCTTGTTTGTCATTTTAGGCCCATCCGGCACCACGGATCAATAATTTGTATTTTCAAACATGGCGGATGGCGGCCATATTGGATTGATGGTAAGTTTATATCATAGCTTCATAAAACCATTGAATGCGATTTGTTATGCTAGAGTTAGTAGGAAATGACATCTTGTTTAGTCCTTTTACTCATTATTGCCAGTGGTAGGTATGAGGATTTATGTTTTCAAAATGGACGGATGGCTGCCATTTTGATTTATGTCATAGTTTGAACACTTTCTGGGACTATGATTTGTGCAACATTTTTTGATACACTATTAAACTGACCTTATACTACCAGAAAATACCAAGAAACTTCTGTTGAAATTTTTTTGGGGTTTAGTGTGGGCTACATGTCACATTTTGATCCTACTATTGATAAGGTGATTGGATTTGGTGATAGATGCAAAAAAGTTTGGTTTTTCCCCCTACATCGTGCCGCCCAATTAGTCTGAAGAACAATTTCAAGACACACTCTCTGATCAAAGACTTGGCATAATAGTATGTTTGATGGGAGATAATATGAGCAATTTAACTTTAAAGGTGCAGTTCGATTGGTCTTTGGGACCTGTGATTTACCAGAAGTAAGTGTACCGATTTGATATCAGCTGAAATGCCGTATTTTTCTTATTTTCGTCCTAAATTTGGAGCCCTCAATCCATTTCAATCCAAGATATAAACAAAAAAACCGCCAATTTAGCATAGTATGAATGGGGCGTTGACACACATCATTATTGCGGTCTACCATCAAAACCCAATAATGTTTCCCACGGTACTTGGATGGGGTGTATGTGCAATCAAAGTGTCAGGCGCTCATATCAAGTAGAGAAAACACAATACAATAATCGGTAACAAGCACCTTTTAAGACCTTATCGCGTTCACATGTCGTACTGTCACACGATTTGTGATTCAATTGCATAATTTTCAGTTAAGCCGCGGACACTAATACTACGATTGGTAAACTGAACTATGTGATTTGATTAAACAATCAGCAACACGGTCAGATAGATGTAGGGCTAATGGAAGAGGACTGAATATTTTGAAGCTGCATTTTCAATCGTATTGAATTTAACCTATAATGTAATTAGCAACAGACATCTGTCTGGAAAAATGGTACCAATCAAGAAAGTGCCACCGTCGTCATGATCTTCTAACGGAAGTTTATTAGAATAAAGTAAATATTAGTGTAAAGAAGAAAAACGAAGCTTTACATGCTTTTGCTTCCATCCGTTGCATTAGGCAATACAGGATAAGTCGCTTCTACAGTACGTCAACATTGCATTTTGTTACACTTTTTTAAGGCATCATATGGCCCAAACAAAGTTATGCAAAATGAAACTTGTTTCTAAAAATGATTCTGAATTCAGGGAACCATTCCAAAAAATGAGTACAAACAAGGTTACAACCCTTTCTGTGAGAGTACAATCTTAGTCAAGTGAGTGAAATTATACCACAAAGCTGAGTATAGTTTACCCAACAAAAGGACTAAGGTTTAGTGAACAAATAACTAAAGTTTACTAAAGTCGGACTCAAGAATTTACTCCAAAGTAAGGTTGGTCCTTTTAACTCAACATTGATTTGTTGTTGTTGTTTTTTTACAGTGAAGTATTACATTATAAAGAAAACGCATAAAGGTCAGAAAACAACATTGCATGATATAGAGTTACCTTGAATAAGGGGCCTGTTGAAATCGAAATGCAATGGAGCATTCTGGCATGAAACAAAACAAAAAACCATAATTGCCCACTGTTAGCCTCAACTCATTTGAAGAGTGTGTTAATTTTCAGTATCAATAAACCACAAAAGGTGCAGGTAGTTGTTATTTGGATGATTGCAAGCATGGTATGCCTAAATACCATTGGACGCTTTGCTCATAATAGGAAAACTTACAATTTTGACCATTTTGGTTCATTTTTAAACTACATTTTACGTATTAGCATTGTATCCACGTGTACACCAACACAATAAACCTTATTGTTGTCGTTGTTAGCGTCTAATCCCATTTGGTCCAATAGCATTTGTTTAATTCAAGGGTCTAACCCATATTGTCTAATACCATTTGTCTAAGAACCATAAGTCTAATCCAATTTATCTAACAACCAAAATGACTAATGCCATTGGTGTAATATCGCATTTCGTTTAATGCCCATTTCGTCTACAAAAATCGATTTCTGTGCAGTGCAATACAGTCGTAACTGGTAGACACGACTATTTGCCACTCAACGCCACCTTAATTTTGTAATTACTTCTTAATAAGTGAATTTAATCAGTGTGAATAAAATGTGATGTCAAAATCAGGCTGGATTTAGGAATGTGAAATGGAATGTGATTCATTGTCAAAGATAAAACTATGGACTTTTACTTTCTGCTGCGCATTGCTTTAGTTTCATCTCATTGATTATTGCATAACTGAATTTATGAATTTTGAAATTTGGTTTTCCAAAATGATCAAAATGAGAAGGCCAATAAAATAAAGGAAAATGATAAAGAATAGATATGATATAAAAAAGAAATGTCTGTCAAAAATATCTTTACCAATGGAATTTTACTTTCAAGTTTTCACAGCATGTTTCAACATCAAGCTAACATCACAAATTTGTAAAACAAAATCAATTTGATAAATATCACTCCCACCATATTGGCCTCTTTTATATTTAAAAACCTTGCCCAAATTTTCATTTTTTTAAAAAAGGCAAGATTAATATGCAACACTCTCAAATGTCTACATGGTAACACATTCTTGTGGTTTTTGGCCTATTGGTTAGCGGTTTTGTTGGTTTAGGCCATAATGAAAAAGGAATTTGCTTCCTGTGGAATGTTAAAGGGGGCTACATATGGAAACTCTTTCCCAAAAATACATTATCACCCTGTGTACTAATTAATTTTCGTTCTAAAACTCACTACTGAAGGAAACACAAAATGCTCCCTTGTAATCATGAAACGTAGATAGACTGTTGCACTCCACATATTGAAATGTGGCTTCGTTTTATTTTGTTAGGAACAGTTATCGATCATCATTATATTAATTTTAGTGCAAGTGCAGCTAGACAAGGGATTTCGTAAATAACATTTTCAACGTATTTCATCCATGCCATAGGTTGAAAAAAATACAAGTCAAAACTTAAGACGCAAACCAATTATATGTTCGTCCATATGTTTTGAGGGCTATCGAAAAAAAAAAAAACATGAAATGGCTATTAGCAGGGAATTTGAGAGATCATGGCGATCAGTTTGTGTTGAACTGGGTGTTCCTTGATGAATATCGCAAAAACACTCGCATGGCCCAATCTGGCCAAAATAAATATTAAAACCGAGAATTAAGTCCCACTAAAGGATAGAAAACTTTAGAATTGCACACACAAATTGTAGTACATTTAATATTAAGTGAGGACTTTTTGCATTATTTGGATGGGGGCTTTGAGATTGGTTCAATTGATTCAATCCCCGGACATTCAGAGAATAGGCTTTGTTGCATTACAAAACATATTATTGTGACCATGGACAAAGTTATGCACAGAATCGGCTTTACTGGAAACTGAGGTATTTCAGTTGATAATGGGTCTGTTAATGATAGAAGGGACTTTTGCCATGGTTGGCCGGGATGTCAAATCCGCTCTGCGATAATCTCTTACTACAAAGCTACCAATTTTGAGGGCCAACATAAACACTAGTGTGTTATGTGTTACATGATATAAGAATTGCATTATTTCTCCAATGATAAAGAATTATTATTTTCCAGCGTCAAAAGGTAAGTTATGTGAATTAACAACGTTTAGGAATTGCTGGTGTTTTCATCCTGCGAATTCAATCGAAACATCCAAGCGACTTAGAGGTGAAATATTGTATTTGGAGGTCACATTGTAATTTATGATACATGACGTTAAACATGTATGAGTACCATCAACTTACTGTGGTCATTAAAAAAAAATAATTCTCTTACCCCCTCACGGTGAAGGACAGACATAAAACTTTTAAGAGGAGTCTCACTTATTTGAAATCTACTATAGTCTTCTTTATAGAATATGAATTATAGTGCTTCAGGAGATACTAGCTTGGTTTCTCTCTTCAACTGATTTTAGCAATCTTTAAGCTTGATTTCACGTGTATCTCACTAGTTGGTTAGGTATACAAAATAAGTAAGTTGTTTTGTTTGAACCAATAATCATAACGGCTTTATTTTCGCGGAAAGGTCGCGCTGAAATTTTAAATGCATTACAACTCCGGAGTAAACTCGCAATATCAATCACGCTCGGGTGTTTTTCTAAACCTATCCGTGCACGTGATCTAACAACATCAGGGGACTACATCAAGACAGTTCGTAAATGGCAGGGGAAACGGCTAATTTGATGGATATATACTTTACAACCGTTTTAAAGTTTAAAGGTTCTTAGAGCAGATCTTAAAATGTAATTAGAATTTAATAAGTGATATACATATTAGTCTGATTACAGGATCACCCACTGAAGACCTCATGTGCAATCAGTTTTACATGATTGCGCTCATAGCCATTCTATCCCTCCACCAAAATATAATAATAATAATAATATACAGAGTTCTTATAAATATGTATATTAATTTTACTAATATAAATTCTCTTCCATAGTGCCACAAATTGACCTCAACACGTGACATAAATGCTACATAGCATGTTTTCCATACATTCATCACGGTCTCCCTCCTTAGGCATAAGCATTAACTCTTGCATTCTTGGCTGAGGGGAAAAACTGATCTGTGTACGATCCATGGAAAATATAAACCTTAACTTGGTTGGGGTCGCAGGACAACAAGGTCACTTTACGAAAACGTACCAAACAGGAAGTGTCCAAATCTACTAATCTCAATAGCTTTTTAATACATTTCATTAATTTCAAACCCAATCAATATGTGCTCTCTGCTCTTTCGGAATGAGTTGAGGGAATCGTAATGGTTGGTTTAGAATTTGCCTTTTATGCAATCATATAACTTCAAAGATGAATTTGCTCTGTTCAAGACTCCTTACCTTAACCCTAAAAGGCCCGGGGCGGAATCCGCCCCCCCGACATTTTTTGTCGTATCTCACTTATTTGTTATTTTTTCACGCCGAAACTACATGACTTTTTTTCTTTGAAGCCTTGCGCTCGATTTAAGACCATTTTGAACAAAATCGGATTTACGGTTATGACGCGGCGTAACGTAATCGCGCACTGCGTGCGAAGAAAAGCTATTTCCTATTGAAATTACACGGAACAGCAGAAGTCCAGTTTTTTGTGCTAAGGATACAGTTACACTATGTTTGATCTTATTTATTTGATTTATTTGTAGTAAGCGCATGTGTGCGCATACTGTGACACACATGGCCAAAAAATCCAACTTTTGCTTGAAAAATGGAGAAAACCATGAATTTTGCGATTTTTTTAGATTTTTCGCATTTTTGCATGACGTCATGTTTGACGTCACTGTGACGTCATACAAGGTATGTTTGTACTTTTTTGGAATCAGTGGACTTGGGAGGGTCATAGCTATCCATTGGTACCACACATATGATAGTTGATCAATCCGTTTCCGAGATATTGGGGGCGGAATCCGCCCCCCCCCCCCCGGCGGTGAGATGGGTCCAAAAAGCCCGGCTCTTTTAGGGTTAATGCCAAATATCAGTCCCCATATGTCAAAGCATAACGAAACGCCTAGCCGGACATACAATTATATTATATTATGTAACTTTAATGTAAAACTACTATTAACCTATAACAATTGTTTTGGTTTTTTAACATTGAAATGGCAATCAATACGTAGATACCAAAAACGTTATCTTTTTAACATATTTAACTCATTCGTTACCTTGTTGATTGTTCCAATGCGCATACGTCTTTTTGAGACTGTAAAGGAACGTCGGTCTGTATACAGTTGTTGCCTCCCAGGAACACGGAGGTGAATAGTCTGTTACCATGATGAACCACCCCGCATCATAGGAACCCCCATTGTAATTCCTGTTATCAACCAAGCCTTTGAGCATCGCTACAATTGAAAAAAAAAATAAAATATCAATTCAAAAAATTTCAGAATTCATAGATCTTTGCGCCCACTTTGAAATATTATCGCCTAGAAGAAGGGTCAGTGTTGTATCGATTGTGAAAGACTAAAGTTCATCAAAGTTTACATATCGAACATAGAGCGGACAACAATCACCTATGTATCGATTTTAGCAAATTTATGTGTTGTTTATGCGATATATAACGATATCACTTCCATATAGTCGAGTTTTAGCGCATACCCTCTTCTTACATTGTTGTGTATTGGTTAAAGCGGTGAACAAATAATTATGTTTTTGTTTCATATCTCCAAACACGGACACGTTAATACTTCTTTTTGTCAAAATCAGGGCATTATATACAGCAAGAATTAAAAACAATTTATGGAGACAGATTCGAAACCTTTTTCAAAATGTAGAAGAACAATTAATACTGGAATATTTTCAAGATTTATACATTGCATGTATCATATAAATCTTAATTTTCCTCCATACCGTATATCGCCCCGACATAAAACCTTTTGAGTTCTCACTAAATCTGAGGCAGACTTTCTTGGCCTTTAGAAATCCAACGTAAAACCATAATTCACGCACGACACATGCTCCACATCAGGACCTGGGGATTTATAATTCTTCATTTTTTTATTGTTGATACCACTTCCTTTGTATCGTAATGGCCCTTTTTAATTTTTCGAATCCGGTGAAGCCTAGATTTTCGTCCTATTTGTATACATGTTTCCATGTATCGTTATTTATTTCTTTCATTATTCCTCTGGATTTTTTCAGTCCATTCCTTTTCAAGAGTAAATTTCAAGGATTTGTTGACATTTTGTTTTCCAGGTTAAGAAAATTTGGCTGGCTTCTCTCCTTGGTCTACTTGTTCCGCCTTGCTCGCATCATATCACCCTCCATTTTAATTGTTCTGATTTCCGTTAACGGTTTTTTCTTACTTGACCATTATATTTGTCATATTTGCTTACAGTAGCATAATACATCACATAAGTGCATTGTTTTGGTATGTTAACCTTCCAACTTGACGGAGACACCCTGACCTCCTGACGGACCTGGTACCGTCCATTTATATAGCACAATGACCGCAAGGTGACCTTACCATTACAATTACAACCTTAGATCATATTCGGTTGCGCGTTTGTGTGAAAGAGGGAATCATCCGTTAGGGGTGGTGGGGGGGGGGTAACCGCAGGACAGCTTAAAACGTGAAGGGCAAGTCTGTACAATTCCCGTAAGCTACTTTTTTAAACTACTGTAAAATTGACGGAGAATAGGAAGAAAAACGGTAATCTGAATTCCATTCAATTACGTGCTGTAGTAATTGTCCGTATAGACAATAAATGACTGAAAATATCCATTCTTGTCCTTATTAGGTTGCAACCAAGACTTTATCATTTTGACAGAGTTCATGTTCGGACACATGGCTTGTACAGGCATGCAAAAAATGTTTTTTTATATCCTTTTCTGTTTATGCACTGTTTTAAAAATAAAATCTTTTAAAAAAACGGGTTTGGACTGGGCAAATGGGAATCACAACGTGCAGAACGTAAAATAACCGTAGCCGCAAAAAAAATACGGAAACCACTGCAGGGGGGAACGTAAAATAATGGCGCAAAATCTCAGCTTCAACGTATTGTTGGGTTTGACTGTTTGTAACAATATTAGCATTTAAACGTTATTACAATCCCTGACCAACCAAAATTTCACGTTGTAGATATGGCATCAATTAAACGTTTATATTTACGTTACCACGTGGTTGTAAAAAAAGTTATATTTCAGGCAAACAATTTGAGAAAAAGGCAATAAACCAAAAGGGAAAACGTTGAAGGAATAACAATCTAAAAGTTTATACACTTCGTTTTACATGGTAATGTACACATTCTAATGTCCATTTCTTATCATCATATGAGTAAACTTAATACATGTACCTTACATAGATTCGAACCAGGGCCTTTTAAGATTAAAAGTCAAACCTTATCACTACACTACAGATGCTAAAATTAAAGAGTGCCCTTTAAGTCAATTGTTACTAGAAAACTGCTTAACATACGATAATGTATGACATACTTTGCCATCGTTATGCATAAGATAATACCACCACATATACACATTTCTTCTCATGAACATTTAAAACCTACGCAGTTAAATGTACCCGAGTACGTTTTCTACAATTTAATATTTGGCTTTTCAAACAAAATTTTGGCTATGTCTACAAAGTCTCATGTTCCTGGTAATTCAGTCAATTCCCTTATAGTGTTTAAATGTTTACTTTGATGTGGTGCGAAACTCAATTATGAATTCACTTCATTTTTCTCCTTTAAAAAGAATGTTGCAAAGTCTCAACTTTTAAAACAATATCAGCTAGTATTACAAACTTGAAATTTCAAAAACAATTAAACCTAAAAACTTTGGCAAACTTCTAAACTTTGCCAAATTGCAACATTCAGAGTTCACATGTTTATCATTTTTGGTGGTTATATCAGTCTACCATAGCGAGAGGTCTTGTATGTAGACTCTGGTTGTTTTGTTTTGCTTTCACTCTGTTGATCTCTTCTTGGTTTATGCTTCTGTTGCACATGCTGCTGCTGTACCGATTGCTGTTGCTGCTGCTGCAGAAGTTGCTGTACTTGCTGTTCTTGTGGTTTTGGTTCAATGTTTGGAATTCCATCATCATTGTTGACACTGGCTGCTATCAATGTGCCGCCTATTTCTTCCGAGGACGTTACCATTTTGGTAACGTCACACGATATGATCTGTGTGGTAGTTTCTCTACTATGATTCCTTGTCCTCTTTTTTCTTCTTGATTTCATTTGTATTGACTTGTTTCGGGTTCAGAAGATCTTCACACACTGGCAGATTGGTTCTGAGCTTTCTACTCATTAGTAATTCCGAAGGCGACTTAGGTGTGCTGCGGTAGACTTACAGCGGTTTGTAGAAGTCACAACCACTCAGATTTGCTTTGACAGTTTTTTACCGCATTCTCAGATTGGCCATTAATCTGCAGAGAGTGGGGACTTGATGTGGAATGGGTAAAATTTCAGTCAGTTGCAAATTATTTGCCATTGTCAGTAAATAGCACTAAGGGCGTCCCATGTCTTGAAAAATGCAGATTTCATGGCTTTGATCACTTCTTGGGTATTTGTCTGTTGCAGGGAATATATTTCTACAAACAAAGAGAAGAAGTCAACCATGACCATGCAGTTTTTGTCATCTAGGCAATTAAAAAGGTCAGGACGGACTTGTTCCCAAGGACGATCAGGAACCTTATATGGCTGCAGTGGTTCTGGCGACTGGTTTGATCTGTATGTTAAAACGTAACTGCACTTGGATATCAGGTCACTTACTGCATGATTCATTTCTGGCTTCTTTAGCCCTACTTAGGCATTTCTGTATACCTAAGTGCCCTTCAAGTATTTTCTGGAGCAATGCTTTCCTCATAGTTGTTGGTATGACGATTCGCTTGGCCTTGAAGATAACTGAATGTACCATCATCAGTTCATCCCTACTATCCCAGACAATCTTATACCCAGCGGACAGTCCTTCATTCCTTGTGGCCACCCTGTCTTGATCATATCTGCTAACATAAGCAGCTTGGGACTTTTTGCTGTTTCCAACTTTATCTCTTCCAGTCTAGGTTGGAGATACTAAAAGGTTTAATGTAACCATGTTGGAGTAAATCTCCACATTTGTGAGTGGCGCTTTCTGATGGACAATTCTCATAAATGCCTCTTGAAGGGTGGCAGCTGCAAACGTGAGCTTCCCAGGGGTCCATGCAATCTTAACATTGTGCTTTTGTAGCCTGATCCCCATTATTTGCAGCGGATAGGACAGTCACAAAAAGCTTTCTTGAAGATAGATACCATCGTTTTTTGATCTGTTTCCGCTTCAAAATTTACACCATAGAGAAATTGATAAAAAAGGCTCCTATGCAAAGATTATCGATAAATTTGTTTGTCCTCAACAATCTTGCACGCGAATTTTAATCTTATATTCCTCGGATGATTAAGCCTTTGATCGAAGAATTTTTCTTAATACCGAAATCGCAAGTTTCTACCAGTATCTTCAGCTGTGTGATATTAGCGCCTATGCTTTCACCACTTTCCTGCTTGCAATGTAAAAAATATACATCTCTACAGTTTCATTTGTGCGACTTCTGCGTACATTTCTTCCAAAGGCTTCAAGCACTTCCTTCACGGTTCTATCCTTTTCCTCTGTGGCAAAGGTATGTGTGTTGCATACTTCTCTGGCCTTTTTCTCCATACTTCAAAACCGTAATGTTGTGAGCTTCATCCTTTTTATGATATCAGCATTTAATGTAAAGGTTCCCTCCATTTTTGCTACTCTTACTTTGCTATAGGTCCATCTAATTGAAGAGGCCCTAAAGGTTTGATATCCATTTGTGTCTAGTCACACCAACACCATCAAATCTTGAAAACCGGGGGTCACAGGACATTGACAAGGGGATATCATGGGCAACCAAAGAAATACGCAAAAGGGTATTTTTTAAGGTTGGACACGATACGTAGGTAACCTGAAAAGGGTTGCAAAATATGAAATCTGAAAAAGGTGTACTTCACACTTTCACAGGGACTTGAACTTGGGAACATCGAGTTTGTATCGGCTCATTGTGTGTAAATAACCTTTACAGTACAATCTACGCAAAAACCACATTTCATAGAAGGCAATGTACAAACATCACAAAAGATCACCAACTTAGGCCAATACATGTTAAGGGTAGGATTTTACACTTGTTTAGGGGTGCTTTCAGGCCGATTAAATTATGTTTTAGGGTACTTTTTGCAACCACATGGTCGCGCATGATATCCCCATTGTGAATGACCAGTGAAATAGCAAAACCGAACCCAAAATAGCACGCATTCACGATATCTTGTTTACCTCGCTAGCATTGGTTACGAAAAAAAGAGCGGAGACACTGTGTACTTGTCAATTTACGTTTTAAGGTTTCTTACCCAATTATGGAGAAGTGGTTCTGGTCTTCGGAATGGATATCATTATACGGTGAGGAAATTAAACGGTTCTTTTCAAACCAATTGTCACGGTTAGAATTAGTTCCGTTGAAGACCATTTTCATCAACTCTGTCCCCGTTGCTGAATATAAGGCAATTTTTACCTGCAACAATTACCATTAAAATTAGTACAAATATCACCTTCCTATACATCCAATCTGATCATTTTTTTTTGATAGGAACATTACACATGTCGGTACAGTGACACAATCCGTGACCCCCATGTACCGTCAGGGAGAGGGAATGAGATGATGGATTTTATATGAATCGACTGCTACAATAGTACAGATTGGATATTAAACAAAATAAATGGATAAGAAGGATGATTAATGTTAATTAATGTTGATAATGCCATTGCAATTTATCCTCCTATAACAGTCCTCCGATGCAGTTACCGTAGTATTATCAAAATAAACAACAAAACAGAAAAAACGAAATAAAAAATGATGAGACTACCTGCAACAATAAAAATCGGTCATGTGAGACCATTCATGATTTTTTTGGGTGATTGGTGAGTTTAAAGGGGCCTTAACCCTCGTCTACCGAAGGGGGGGGGGGGGGGGGGGGGGGGTTAACCCCCCTCAGGTTTTTCCCCGGCCGATAATAAAACAACCTTTTGGTGCCAAATGTATTTAATGTATAGTGTCAAATGACATGTTCCGCTCCTTTACCCAAAAAAAAAATCCCAACGGTGGTAGTGGTATATAGGTAAGATAAGGGTGATCCCAAGTGAGGAAGGGGGGGGGGGGGGACTACACCCCACTCGGAAGAGAGAAGAGAAGTACCCACAGCATTCTAAACGAAAACACGAGGAACTAGCACAAGACCCTGATTTGAGACCCCCAATAGATAGCTATGGTCATCTCTTTCCATTGATAACAACAGAAGTACCAACATGTGCCTAGCATTAAATCACACTGACGTCACATTAATTCGCTTGTCAGCATAATGCCTATTTCCATGAAAACACACAGTTGAAAATTCAATTTAGCCAAAAAGGTTTACGAAAATCAATTTTTCATGCGGTAGTTTGACTCTACCGATGGGAAATGGAACGAAATTTATATTAATGAGAGATTTTAGAGCTATAACGAAGGTTTTTTTAGTCACTAAAATTGCAGAAATATCAATTTTCCAACAGCTTTTATATTCAGTGTTTTCGTACAGTCTCAACTATGACGTCATGGCGACGTCATAATGGGATGTAGTATGTATTTTGCGTACCAATGGAAATTTGATATTATGAAAAAGATAAGCTCATCCTTTTGGTACCCCCCCCAAATTTAAAGGAATTCGGGTCGTTACAGTAATGAAAATCACACGGGGGTGGTACCCCCCCCCCTTTCGGGAGTTTTGTTACAAAAAATGGCTCAGGTAGACGAGGGTTAAGGATTGTTCTTGAGAACTAGAATTATTTGGAATATGCAAACGAACCAATTTGACATGTACACGTCGCCAGGACCAGGACTGATCCTACCAAGATTATTTATGGATTTAAATAATTAATAAACTTATTGACCAGATAGTAAACTTTCTCTCATTGAATAACATTCAGACAAATCTTTACCCATTCTAAAGCGCTTCCAAAGCGGCTAATATAGTCGAGTGATATACTTTAATATACCCATGGTCTAGCAATTGAAAACGGGACAGCAAGAATGGAGTAGGAGGTTAATTTTAATGGTACTTTTTACATTTACTTGCTAATAAATTGTGTACCAAAATGTTCAAATTGGTTTCCGTACTCTTTTTTAGTACAAATGGTCAGGAGTGTAACACCTTTGGAACATGAACATTTCACATACATTTTCAGAAGCTAGTAAGGAAAACTGTTTTGCCTAATTGCGCTATTAAATGATTTTTTTCTTGCAAACCACCAAATAATTGCCACTGGTTTATGTACAAAATGGGCCTAATTAAAAAAACGTAAAATTCTCATTAACGAGCGACTGGCCACTTAAATTATGCATACTTATAATGCTAGACCCTCTGCCTTCATTTCCATTCGGAAGAGATCAATAGGATTTTTCGGCTACTCAATCGTGAAGACAACGATGAGTTCTGATCCCGGGTTCTGATCACCTCTGACCTATTGCTTCTAGTCAGAATATTCCTATGGGATGGCTGTACAATTATACTGTAATACTGTAATTACTAACTAGTAAGACTCACCTTTTGTTTTTGATATTGTGCTGATTGTATTTTAAAATCATTTTCTAACCACAAAACTATGGGCCCAGGGAGTCCAATTTTCACTAGTTTTCAATTATAACTTAGAACCTGTCACGTGTTTTTTAAATTTTCCTCCAAAACAATTTTCGGCAGAGGATGCCAGACAGACCAGATTTAGTGGTGTGGAATCTTTTATAATTGATTTAACCCTAAAACAGCCAGCCGGGCTTTTTTGGACCATCTCACCGCCGGGGGGGGGGGGGGTCCCCTAGTATCTTGGAAACGGATTTGATGAACTATCATTGTGGTTTGATATCAATGGATAGCGATGACCCTTCAGAGTCCATTGATACCAAAAAAAGTACAAACATACCTTCCTATGCGATATCCCTTAAATTATAAAACTCTATAAAAAAAAAAATCCGCAACAACAATGGTTGTCGCCATTTTTAAAAGCTAAAAGTTTGATTTTTTTGCCATGATTTGTCCCAAAGTAATGGCGCACACACATGCTCTTACTACAAATAATCAAAAAAGTTTAAAACATAGTGTAACTGTATCTTAGCACAAAAAAAAACGGGATTTCTGCTGTTCCGTGTATATTTAAATGGAAAATATCTTTTCTTCGCACGCAGTGCGATATTACGTAACGAATAACGCCGCGTCCTAACCGTAGGTCCGATTTTGTTCAAGATGGTCTTAAATCAATCGAGCGCAAGGCTTCAAAGAAAAAAAGTCATGTAGTAGAAGAAAATAAATGGAAGACAAGCCATTGACATGTTTTATATGAAAGATAATTGGATAAGGAATACTTTAAGACTCCAAAAATTGAAGATAAAATCCGTCTTTGGTTTCAAAATCCACGAAATCTAATAAAATTGGTCAAAAATCCAAAATGACGGATATGCAATAAATGATCGGTGCCGAATCCTGTGAGTCAAACTAAAGTAAGTATATCACATCACTTATTTTGGTACCGATATATCGTCGGCCGCGTCACATACTGACGTATTTGCAAAATACGCATTTCGAGAAAAACGGGTTTGAAGATTTTGCGATTTTAATTTGCCCCATATTGTTAATTAAAACATATATTTGAATTAAAACCAAGTAGAAAATCGCCAAAGTAAGTTAAATTTCAAATATATTTAACTAATCAGCTTCCAATTTATTTAGATATGCGAAAATATGATATTAAATAAAATACGTCACTATGTGAAAAGGCCAAAATAGGAATTTCAACGTGTAAATAACAAATAAGACGCGCAAATACGTCGTTATGTAACCCGTTCGCGCAAATACGTCACTATGTGAAACCGACAAAGTACCAATTCTACCGTGAACTGTAAAATATGTCCTACAAATACGTCACTATGTGACGCGGCTAATACTTCAAAATGCAGATACGATGCAATGGGCCTGCGCAGTATAGATGTTCGACAAATACGTCGTTATGTGATGCGGACAATTTAACGTTTTGTAAATACGTCATAATTAGTTAATTAATAGATTACTAATTAAGCCACTTTGAGGTTTAAAATTTGGTGAAAATGTAGAATAGTACAAAACAAACGTACATGCCAAATTTCTCCAAAAAGTCTAAAATGTCGAATACGTCACTATGTGACGCGGCCGACGATATAGCTATGATCATCATCTTTCCATTGATACCAACGTCCCTAGGCTAGCATTACGTCAGAATAACGTCACAAAATTCGCATATCAAAAACCGTCAATTTCCTGCGTGTAGAATAAGGGAGAAATTCGATTTCTCACCCAAAAATGTTACAAATATTCGATTTTCATGCGAGTTATGGCGCTTAACGATGGAAAATTCATAGTTTAATTAACAAAAACCATTTAAGCGCTATAAAATGTTTTAAGCCAGTAATATTGCAAAATATCAATTTCTACATTGTATCCAGTGTTTTTCCATTCTTTCATGACGTCATTGCAAAGTCATAATGGGAATGTTTGTACTTATTTTAATACTAATAGAAAGCAACTATTATAAGCTATCCTATTACATAGAAATCGGATATTTAAGGAAAATCTAAGGGTATGTTGTTACAAAATGGCGTCGAGGGTTAGATGTTTCTGTTAATATTTTGCTTAATTGCATTTTTTTTGTCTTTATTTGTTTCCTTGCTTGCTTTTATTTTGGTTTGGTTTGCATTACAAATAAACAAAACAAACCTGTTCAATGTTTCTCTCTTCCCAGTTTAGAATATAAGAACTCTTGAAGTGGTTTTTAAAGGAATTGTCAAGCTGTTGCGCTGCTGCCTTGTTCTCATTCAATGCAGTAGGCGATATCCATAATTTGTAAGGATCATAGAGATGTTCATCCTGTTGTTCAGACGCAGACACTTCTGCTACAGCCTTGAACACTAACTTCCACGGCGGCTCTATACAGAGAAAAGATTTTGAAGGCTGTCAGCTGTTCCGTTTATATCAGATATCTATCAAACAATTCGTAGCTCTCTAGAACAGTTATTCCACGCACAAATATTACACTTGGCACAAAAAGTATCTTCGCATGTTTTTCGATGCATATTGTGCCAAAAAGTCACCCATTGAAAGGTTTTGGAAATAAACTTTTATATCTAAGTCTTGTTCTTCCATTTAATACCTTACTTGTAAAACCGCGCACAAATGGCTGAGATAGAACGCCTGAAAGACTCAAACCCCCAAAAACCAAAGTTGCAGTTTTTGGATTTTTCAATGGCCATTGCAGTGTACTGGGAACAGCGAACAAGTTATGGGGACTGTAGTGAACACACTTATGTGATGTGCAAATCCGGATAAAATTGTGAATTTTGGTACACAGTACTTTAGAAACTTGATAATAAAAAAAAAAAAATTGATGGAAGCACTTTGCCACAAACCCCTTTCATGGCCCCCCCCAGCGGGAGTTTTTTCAAAGTTAAAACAAACAGGGGTAAAATTTTAAAATGTCCGATTGTGTTGAAAAGCAACCATGATGTCGGTTGGTTACAAGGATTCCATAAAGGTAGAGTTATACTACCTGTGACTATAGTTTAGGGATTAGGGGTAAAAACTGTAAAAATGGTAAACAAGAGTCCCTTTTGGTTTGTACAGGGGTCAAAAAGTTTGCTCAAATTTTTGTAAAATGTGGTGCAAATTGTTGGTTGAGCTCATATATGAAATATAGGAATTGTTTTTACTATCTTACCTTGTCTTGTATTAACCAAACTGGCGAATAAATCACCGGGCTTTCACCAGCTATTGGCAGCTATGACCGTGACCTATTTTGTTGGATACCGTAACGTGAAAACTAAGCATACCAGATAAGACAAAGCTATTCCTTATTTTAATCCTTAGTAAGCCAGGGTAAACAAGTTTGCAACCACATATTAACTGAATCAAAGGCAACTTTTTTAACTGTTTACCCATGTACACACCAACATTGACTTTTTCACAGTTTTTTACAGTTTTTTACCTCATAACTCCTGAACTATAAGCCAGAATAGTTAACTATACCTTTTTGGAATCCTTGTGACCAGACATATACCATGGTGTGCTTTTTTAACACATTCAGAACATTTTAACTTTTGACACCTGTAAACCTTGAAATCCAGAGCTGGAATCCATTAGGGGGTTGGTCAATTTCTTCCACTCAATTTTTATGTATTATCAATGCCCAAAGTACTCGTGTGCAAAAATTCACAATTTTAATCCGGAAGCGCAGATCCCCCCCTGCTAAGTGTACTACAATCATATTGGCAAGTAGGCTTTCTCGCTTCATTCAGTCGGAAAACCTATTTGTGTAAAATCAATAACACGTATTATTAGCGTTGTACCACACAGTGACCATTGAAAAATCAAAAAAAATGCAACTTTTGGTTTGGGGGTTTTTGCTCTTTTCGGGCGCTTCTATCTATCTAATCTCTGGCCATTTTTGCCGCTTTTTTACAAGCGAGGTTGTTAAATGAAAGAGCAAGACCTAGGCAACAAAATGTATATTTCAAAACTATATCAAAATGGTCTGCCTTTGGCACAATACGATCGAAACACATGCCGAGATACTTTTTTGGTGCCAGGTGTAGTTTGACTTATGTTATACCAACTGGTTTTAAAACAATACTTCCATGGTCATTCTTCTATAAACTGTTTTAATTTATTGTTATCTTTTTATTCTCCAATCTATACATCGCGCTGGGCGGGAAAAAACCCTCATTGTGTACTTTACCTTTTAAAAAAAGCAAAACCTCCTTTAGAAAAAACGGTTATAATGACAAAACTCATAGTAACATTGTGAGAGACCAAAAACCTGAATAATTTGCTGTATGCCATGCACTAGAAAGGTTTTCCTTATATAAATATATTTAGGTAATTATTTTACTCCAGATTCTGAAAATAAAGTGGCCATTGATTACTAGCATATTTGGCATGAAGTTCAAGCTAGAACCCGGTGTGACCAAAGTGCACATATGAGTTTTATAAGGCACTGGGGCCCACTTTTTAGCATATTATGTTTGCATTTGACCTCCTGGAGTTTACCATGAGGTTTTTCCCGCCCAGCGACGACTGTTTATGACTGCACATGTGCTTTTCAACTGAAATGGTGAATTGCTTTAATTTGGGGTCTAAAGTGATAGTCGATAACCTTGGAAGAATAAAATTTTCTTTTCTACACAAACATGGCATACCACAAAACAAATAGGGGCCTTAATAAGAGCCTATTCAGTCATTTGTAGTCTTTGGGTTTGGCCGTAACTTAACCCGCTCGTCCAACATAATATTTTCGTAATTAAGCGACAAACACCTTGTTTGGTATCATTGTGTAGCAACATAGTCACGAATCTTGCCAAACAGGCCATGCGACCAAAAGTCACATTTCGAGATATCGGCGATTTATTTTTCCGAGAATTAGACTTGGCATATATCTAAAATTTGAAACATTTAGGAAATGATTGTATGTGGACATTGTGGGCATTGAACGTTCTCCATTTTGAGCACGCTTTTCCATTCAAGTATCCTTGTTTGTCCTTGTCAAATTTATTTACAAAGTGATTTGTCTGTTTGCAAAAACTAAAAAACGTCCTCTTTTCTATGTCAAAGGAGACGAATGCAAATTGAGCTGTTTGGCGTAATCAAAAAGAAGTCGATCGAAAATCGCATCATACTTTTGCCAAAGGAGGGCGCTAGAAATGACTATGCTTTG
>JAMKCH010019143.1:0-23382 GCA_023653785.1 Ophioderma brevispina | reverse complement strand
GAAGAAAGAAACGATTATGCGCCATGTTCTCTAAAAGAATTTAACCTCAAAATCACTGCAGATGCCAACGCCAGTGGTGTTGAAATTCTAGACATACAGTGAGCTGATTAAGAACTCATCAACCATAATTATAGGAAACCAGGAGACACCCCTGTTTACATCAATGCCGAGTCTAATCACCCCTCATCCGTTATCAAGGAGATCCACAGATCGATCGAAAACGAATTTTAACCCCACACAACGAACATTCTATGATCGACCCCCCGTACCAATCCAAAAAAGTAAGTAAAGTTGGAAGGTTTTTTTAATCTTCTGGACCGGGTCCACTCCCTAAAATTCAGTGCTCCATACGATATTTAACAGAAATACAGTCAAACTTAGCATTCCTGCACCGAACACAATATCTCTAACATTATCAGCGCCAACAACAGGAAAATTCTGAACCTCAAGAAGACAACGATAAAAGACTTGAATTGTACCCAGGAATATGAAAGTCACTTGGCCACTTAATTGGGTATGCCTTTCCCAAAACAGTGTACAAAGCCACCGTCAAGTCTTAAAATTGTACCCCCATATATTCAGTTATGGGGTCATACCGCCTCCTTCAGAGAGACATACACAATCTATGCACCACATACACACAGAGCAATCTGTTACACAGGTTAAAGATGTTTTTTGCATACAATGGCTTATACGGGCAGTATAAGGATGCGGAAGCTAAGGGTTTCACACCACCAAAGAAATTGCCCCGTCTAAATAGCTTCACAGGGTACACTAGTGAGACTTAACCGTCTTGAACTCAAAATGACAAGATCAGTTAAACGTACTAGAGGTCGGGGTCACAACAAAACAAAAACTTTGTTATGCTAGTCCATACTGAACATCGCCTATAGGCTTCACACCACCAAATAAATTGCCATTGGTTTATGTACAAAATGGCCCTAATTAAAACGTAAATTTCTCATAACGGAAGTGACTCAGTTGCTTAAAATATTGCATATAACCTTGGACTGGAGAACTTGCAGTCCCATTCACCAAGAAGAATCCACAAGTTGACCACGGAGTTTTCGAGCTACTGAAGCATGAAAGACAACGATGAGTTCCGATCCCTTGAAACTGTCGGCTCTAGTCAAAAATTATTCCTATGGGATGGGTGTAAACATTAGTACTGCAATTACTCAGTAGTAAGCCCCACACACCTTTTTGTCTTGATATTGTGCTGATTTTATCTTTAAAAATAATTTCAGCACCAAATATGGCCAGGAAGTTCCCTATTTTACTATTTTCAATTTAAAGACACTATCAGATGAGTGCTAAATTCAGCAATCGAAAAAATCCATCAAAAAGGCAGATTTTTGCATGTATGTAACAAGTACAAGTATCCTCACATACCCTGCAAATGATAAGGACCACAAGCATCCTAATAAGGACAGATCAGAGATTTTAGTCATACTGTCCGTATGGTCACTTACTACAACACGTAATTGAATGGAGAATTATCGGAACCACTGCCGTGTTTTCATTTTCTGTCAAGTCTCCAGCTGAAAAAGGTAACTTATGAGAACTACAGACTTATCCTCCACATTGAAGCTATTTCTGCAAATTCCAAATATTTTTCAAATCACTACTAGTGTCTTTAACTTAGACGTGTCACTTTTGTTTTTACCTTTTTACAAAACACTTTTCGGACCAGAGGGTGCCAGACCAGATCTATTTTAGTGGTGTGGAATCTTAGGGTCGTGAATGAGACGTAGCTGTCAACTGTCTTACCATTCCTAGTCCATCTTCATTGGTTTCATGTAGCCACATTGAGGATGATGGCCGGATGTGAAATCGCCAAAGGAAGAAATGAGTTTGTGGAATCACACGAGATTGAATTGAGGGTTCTTGGAATCTACTGATGGTGGTTTGGAGACTGAGTACTGATGGGACTATGACAGAGCTGAGCTTAATGGTGAGGACTCGATGTTGTCAGCAGACATTGATGTTGCTTCTACAACGGTGACTGCTTTTACGTAAACAGAGCACTTCCATACTATAAATGGCAATGGACCATCATGTCATCGGATGGGGCAATGACTACCAGTTCCTCTGTGGGTTTCTGCAGACATAGGACACCTTATAGGAACCTTTCTGCTGTAGAAAAAACATCCACATTCAATGAAGCTGTAGTCAGGGTCGACTTACCAAAAGATCTGCGCGGGCCTTAGTCATGATAAGGGGAATTCTTGAGAAATGATGTTATGAAAAAAACACTGCTTTACGGGCGAGCAGTTACTGACGGAGAACCAATAAAATAAATAAATAAATGAATAATCCCGTCTTGAAAAATGTTTTTAAATAGAGAAATACAGAAAATTCCAATCAATCGTCAATCAGTTAGTCAAACAATACTTGTTAAAATATGTTTAAATTGAGATCCCGGTGCAGATTTTTTTACAACCGAAAGTTTCTAAGAATGTTGACTTAATATTAAAAACCAAATATCGTATAGAAACACAGCTATCGTTTCAAGAAGTAAACAAAAAAAAAAATTCCTGCCAAGTTGTATTTACAAAATACAGTCAGGTGACTAATAAGTACTAGTCGTTCAAGTTAGTCCGGCATAACCAGTCATCCAGGGCCATAATTTGTACTAGTTTTTGTTTTCTGTGTAAATATCTGAACATTTTTAAGTAAGCCGGAGGACGAGGACTATGATCACGCACTGCATGCCCATTTTATTACCTTAATTACAGACCTCGATAATTCTTCATCAATATACTAAGTATTTATAAACATATTGGTTCAAATTGATTTCTATTTTGAGGTCTTTCACAAATGCTTTGGTGAAGGCATCAAATACATAGAGTAATTGCCATGATATGCGGTTTGTTGTCTAGTGCTGGTTTCATATTTTGTGCGTTTGCCACGAAGATGCCTATACTACTCTTGGACTCACTCTGACAGGTAAGGATTTCCATTATACTATTCCAGCATTGTGGTTATAGTACCATACATAAACTAAAATATTCCTCTCTAACAGTGCTTGACAGGGACATATGATCGAAGTCGTTTGTCTATTGTGTTTGTGCAAGTTCGTGCCTGGTTATGTTGCCAAGAATTTTGGACGGTAGAAAATTGTGCTGGGATTGTGCTGGGTGACTAAGCGCTCTGCCTGGAGCATCGCTTATGTAAGAACGATTGGAAGGTCAAAATTTAGAATTGATTTCCGAAAGCGTGCACAGGTTTAAGTTAAAGTTTTGGAAATATATTAAAGAAGAGATTCCAATGATGGTTAAAACAAAACACAGTCCTATATATAGACGGGCGCAATAGACCGGAGCGCATATATAGAGGACCGGGCGCATAGCAGGAAGTAATGCAGCACATGCAGTATTGCCACGTGATTTATTGCATTTTGGACCCACTTTTTCACGGCCGAATTTATTTTTTTTTCTGAAATTGCTTTTAAAAAATCTTCAAGGGAGCAAGACAAATTTTGAAACAAAATGTGCGGCGGTCGTCGAGAAGTCTGTCCTTGCCCGTAAAATGAATTCTATTATGCTCTCGTTAAGTGGTTCCGGAAGCTAATAACCAATCTTGTGACCTGGCCACACTTCAGTGACTTTGGGTTCGAGCAAACAATTAGTAGACCGTATTCAATAGACAGCCACGTGGTGGACAAGATAGACGCATTCCAGTACTCAATAACATCACCTGTCAATGATCACTGTGCAATTGACAAACATGGATCGATGACAGCGTAATGTATTGTTAGTCATGAGAATGTATGCCTTGTCCACCAACATGTCTGGTGGCGACTCATATTGAATTACGGTCTATACCATGGGACGCTGTATTCCTTGAGTTTGATTTGCAAGGTGGCCTGCAGACGCTCGTCTCTTAATGTACAAGATCCCAACGGCCCTAGAGGAATATCTCACGATCAACGCGAAAAAAAGTGAGGTAGCGTAATGCTTGTAATCTACAGGCGCGGATCTAGGGAGGGGCGGAGGGGGCGCACGCATCAAGTAATTCTGCAAAATCTTGCAAAAATCAGCCCATTTGGAAAAATTTCAGCCTTCAGCCCCTCGGTAATGTGACGTTTTTCAATCCGGGATCCGCACCGGTAGAATTAATTTCTTCCTAACCAATGCAGTGGCCCGCTCCGTGATTTTTTTTTTCCAAAAGTGATTTACGCTTTAGATAAAGGGCGATAAGCAGACCATTCGCAAATAATACTTTAATGTCGCTTATTTATTCGGGAATAGTATGTTTTGAGTTATCTTGCAATCAAGTCGTGCAAAGAATTTATTTTTTCTAATTATGCAGTACAATTTTGGATACATATCGTTTAATATTTTAAACGTAATAGGAGAACATAGGCCTAACAATTTTCTTATAAATAAAACCACCAGAGGCTTGCTAATTAGCATGTGTACTAGTCTCTGCAAGAAACAGTCCAGCGGGTATTCTAACCGGAGGTATCGGTTTTTGGTAGTCCATCTACAAGGACCTCGTTCCCCTTGTGTTCCCCCCCCCCCCCCCGTGACCTAGCCACCAGAGCGCGAAGCGAGAGGCTGCGCCGCTCGGTGTCTAGTCCACGGGGGGTGGGGGTGAACATAGGGAATGAGGGTCTTCTATATCGACTAGTCTTTGGCTTCAGCTGTCTGTATTGAATTGAGCACAAAAGCCCCGATCCACCTGGAAATAACTGTGTGCACCAACAGTGACATCCACAAGATTTTTTTATAGTTAAATGGAGGAGTAGAGACTGAAAAGCTAAAGACAAACTAAGTATTCGTTAATAAAAAACATAGTTTGCAGTCAACAGGCCAATTAAATGGTGGGCAAAACCCCATTTTTTTGCTGACTCAACGTAGCGTTCCGCTTTAATTTTTTTTTGGCTGTTTCTGGATCTGAAGACCTAACTATCAGGACTGGACCCCGTGGATTTTTGGGGGGTCTACTGCACTCAACCTACTAGAAAGTTTGAGTAATGTTTTTTTAGTTAGAAACTGTCCTAGATCATGGGTTTGGATAATAAAATGTCTAAATCAGGGCAAAGATTTGATATAACAGCTTTTTATTATTCGTCGGCTGTATGTCAATAGGTCAAATTTTTGAGCAATTTTTTTTTTAGGGTAGGGGTACACTTTTCGAGCACACTTCAAATCTGAACCCAAACGATCCTAAAATTGTTATCCGACTAATTCAAAGGTCGGTATTAAAATAACCGATATTAAATCAAGACGTAATGCTCTTTAACAAACTGGTAAAACGAATTGTAAATCCTAAGTTTGCAAGGTGGAAGCTGATTCCCCTACTTCACTTGGGAGGACTTTGGTGAAAAACACGTGTAATCTTTAAATGACATTTTAATGAAAAATCAAATAGCTCTTTTCCGTACTTAAGAAGTAAAAAGATCCAGAATTTTATCAGCAAATATGCAATGCTGGTCATAAGTCCCTCCCTCATTAAACAAATGATCCAATTAGTATCACAGATATCAAAAATGAAATCATATGGGGAAATCGGTAAATTTTATGTCGCAACTCTACTTTATTTATGAAACATGGGAATCAACGCTGGGCTATATACATAGGTGACATCTGTGAATTCACGTGGTTTCATCTCAATTCACGTACTGAAACATATACTAAAAACAAATAGACTTTATTCATGAATATAAGATAATCTTGAAAGTATACCAATGAAATGGAGAGAATGTAGTAAACAACAATGAAAATGTTATTTGCAAAGGATCCGAACGTAATCATTGGAATGGGGACACAATTTTCACAACTAAATCTCGTAAAAATAAATTGTAGACAATTTACTCCATTTTTATCGACTTAAAAGGTACGCAAGCACAAGTGCGACGGATCTGGACACTCAGTTTCATAGAGAGATCGACTGGGAAACAATTTGGTTGCCAACAAAATGTTAATTTGACAACTGATATGTAAACTTGTTGAATTAATTTTTAAAATCTCCATAAATTTTACCTTCTGGAATAACTCTTGATAGATGGAAAATTGTAAATACAAACATCTACATTTTATGTAACGCTTAGATGATTATAAACTATGTTTATGTTTGTAAACATGTTACACATTCTGCGAGAAATATGGCTCAGGCATAATTTGCCATCTTTCAATATATAAATATTAATATTAACTTCGGAGATAATCTTTGGGATCAATCAATTGGTAGAGGGATAATATTGTACATGCAATTAATACTCTCCTACATTGGGGAAATTACTGTGTTAAATCTTGTGCAAAAAAACAGCAGGCAACATTGGAAAGTTTCAACGAATAAATCTAGATATATGTTAAATTCGATATGAAGCGTTATACTACAATACAGAGACCTATAACCGAAGTCCAAATGCCTACTCTATTATACAATTTTCTTGGACCATTTGAAACTACAAATGTGTATGAAGCAATTTTTTCACTTCGTCTAGATTAATAGCACTAGGCATTTTCTATTAGTGTATTTTTATATGCATTTGTATAAATAGAACACAATGTAACAATGAACCATTCTGAATGAACAGACTTCTGTAGTATTTGTAGAATATAGCTATGAGTAAGTATTGCAGTAGTTGTTTAAGAAAAATGGAGGAAAATACAATAAAAACAATGTATGAAAAAAAAAAAAAATTGTATCTTGAGTAAATTACAAAAGGTTGTATAAGATTGTGTGATTTTTAAACTAATATTTTGGTCAAATAGGGTAGTTATAGCTATTTTAAGGTAATAATGGGCATTTTGGGTTGTCAACCCATTTAGCCAAATTTTGGTTATTTGCTTTTTAAATATGTTATCAGTAACACATACAAGTGAATGGAACAATTTTGTTTCTGTAGAAAGATAACCAATGCTGGTCAGTTTTGGGAAAGTTTGTAAACCCACTTTTTGTTACTTTTTTAGTAAAAATAGCTAATAAATTACGCATTTTTCCCCAAAAATGATAAAAATAATCGTGATGTTTTCTCATGATGAAGGAGTTACGGGACACGATTCAATTATTTTGGTGCCCCTTGTTAGTACAGAATGGCTCAAAGTTAGTTTAAGGTTCATTACTTATAACTAAAAGTCACATAAAGTCAGCTAAAGTCAGAAAATATGTGGTGTGTCAATATTTTAATGGTTGCCATGGTATCCAGTAACCACTTAGAGCGGTGAAATATTATAGTAGAAAAATAGTTATAGGGGAACAATACCCTTGAAGTTATTTCCACACATATCATGTACTGCACATGGTGTGAATTTAGTAATAAAAACATATCTGAATCGAGTACAGGTCCTCAGAGCAATTATTGTTGACCCACTGGAAACGCCGCCAAAGATTGCACGGAAAAACGGTGATTTTTAGCTGCTGAAGAGTAGGGACGATTTTTCGTGATCCTTGATGGCACGGCATGGACTCAAACTTATTTCGTTTTGTTGTATATAATAAGCACACCTAAAGGTCAAGAAATAGCAATATTTTCATGGTTGCCATGAACCAGTGACCCTTGAGCCGTGCGTGCGTAGAAAATAATTGTCACACTAATAGTTTTTGACATCATATATGGTGTGACCATTTAGAAAACATTTGAATATGATTCAGGTCACCAAAAAAAATATCATAGCAACACACCCAATATTAATTTGATATAAATTTGGGTTTCACACTTAAGAGGCGTCCTTCGACGCCAAGAAAACCACTTTCGTGAAGGAAATGTGCATGGAAATTTATATCACATGTGAAGGGTCTAAGACAAACGCCAAATCAAAGCAATAAAAAGTGAATTTTATCATCTGGGTTGAATGACGTAAATTGTTGTTAAAAACGAATTGCAAACACCACAACAAGCTAATGACCCTTGCATTATCCCTGTTTTACATCTATTTAAGCCAAAACTTGCTATTTTAGGCAATCCTGTATTTCAAAATTATATGCACAGATAACTTCCCCCACCTTCCTATTTACTTCGCACCCGACTTCTTTCCATATCAGAAGACACTCCCCTCATGTTCTCCCGCCTTCCCACCCGTGTTGTCCTTACCCTTTCCCCTCTGCCCCCTCCACCCTATCTTGGCACCATTTCAAGTCCCATTCTGGAAGATCATAGCCTTCAATTAAAGTGAACAGGAGGAGATTTTTTAGGAGTCCCGAATTTCTCTAAAATTTCACTGGATCGATTGTAGACCAACCTACCGAGAACGTTCGAAGTTTTATTGGACCAACAGGTGCAAAATCACCGCACACTAGTTTTGAGAACTTGCCTGCTGTCGTTATCGTTCCTAGTCCCTCTCAAATATGAAAAATAAGGGTCACCCAAAACAATGCAACAGAAACCGCTGTACTTGTATTTAACTTGGAATAACCTAATAACAACATAGCAAATGTTTACCAAAATCGGAGGAGTGGAACAAATTGTCCCTAATTTGCAAAATGGCCGCATTCAACCTGATTTTTGCCTATATTTTGGGATCTGAGATTTGTACAGACTTAAGTCTGGTGTCTATACCCATGTTAAGGGGTCAAGGAATTCAATTAATAATATTACTAGACAATTGGGTCTTTTATTCTTCCCTAATTTTACATACATTCACATGGCTGCCATTTTGGAACCACGTTTTACTATATCCTGGGATCTGAGAAGGTAGGTTTCTTTTTGGGTTTAATACCCATGTTTTCCCAGATCAAGGAATACCGTTTGAACAGTTAATTATATCAGTGCTTTATTCTTTGATGCTGTTACTTGTTGATTCAAATGGAGGCCATTTTGGACCACTTTTTGACATATACTCTCACTGTATCTTAGAGTGCTTTTGAACCTATTTTTTTTTCTGGGATCAAGAATTTAACATACGGGAGCAATTTTATACCAATGTGGTTATTTATTCAAGTCTTTACTTGCAGGCAAAGCTACCTGTCAATAACCTTAGTTATGTGCATTTAGTGGATTGTATTCAATGATTGCTTACGATGGTCATGTCGATTTCCCTGCTAAATCTGAAAATAAGCGAGAATTGTTTTTACATTGTCAACTTGTGTCTAAAATATACATTTATTTTATCCGCGTTTGAGCATGAAACAACTTGACCCTACATTTTTTTGCTATATTATTTTCCTCCTCAAAAATAATCTCATTGCCTTTATATTGGTCTATTTGAGATACTTTCTTATAGAGGAATTCACCACCTCAATAATTCCACAATCACCATTCATGTTTTCACTCAAACGATCCTATTAATTATAGGATCTGGCATTAGTGTTAAACACGGTTTAAAATTATATCTCTCCGACCGTGTGACAACAAATCTTACATAAAACATTTTAAAGGACTTCTTTTCTATCACGTATCTTTTATTTGAGTGCTTTTTAGCACAATTGGAATGTTATAGCCCCTCACTTTTTATATTCATTGACGACCGAAGTATGGGCGTAAAGTTGCGTACTATAATTCAATTTTTATACTGACCGTATTAGACCGTGTCCAGTTACCTTTGAACAATTTGAGGCATTGAGGTCACAGATCACATTACAGGATTAAATTTCCCATGCATCCATAAATTATGATGAAATATACAAATTCTTCCTTAGGTCCCAAGAAGTAAAAGTCAATGATGATTCCTGTACGATGGGTTAATTAATTAGTTGCAGGTCAATTTTTCATAAATATCCTGCGCAATTGAATAGTCGTATTTTATCTATTTTGACACAAAGATTTTGAAAAGGTCTAGTTTGCTATATCTAAGTGACGAATCACCTTGAAGTACAAATGGCTGCAACTTAAAACAAACAAACGCCTATTGTCTATGTGTCCTTAAACCCTATTTATGCCTTGTTTTAATTTTAACATTAACTTTTTTAACTTTTTTAATTTTTTGTTTTTTGGTTTAAAAAATCTTTTTTGCAAGATGGAATATAAGGAGGAGATTCTTATTTACAATAGGCACTTAAAAATTTGACCCTAATACCAAAATTTGTTATCATTTGACCCCTTTGACCTATAGACAACTACCTGTTCAGGCATCATAAGGAGACAGGCTTTTATGCCTGTGACCTCAGTAACTCAAATTGTCTAAGGGTGCCAAGGTGGCACTGTTTGAATTATTCCACTAAAAACACACTGGTCATTAATCAGGCTGTCAACGAGAGAATTAGTCAAATATCAGGTGTCAAGACTTAGAAACTCAAAGTACTGATTTTTGGCCTGCCTTAAGCTCCCATCAAAAATATCCCCATCTAAAAAGTATTAAGCTGTGGAATGTTTTTATTTGGTACAAAAATGATGGGCAATGTCTAATTTTCGTATGGAGCAAATCCGAAAATTCAGCTTCTATGGTTTAATATTGAAATATAAGCAACTGAAAATCACCTTCTGTTTCTCTCTTTTAAGACATTCTTTAGCCAAATACATGTAAGGTATCTGTCTATTCTATGGTGCGAATTACTTTATTGACATAATAATTTGGGTGCCTCAAATCTCTCGTTGCACCTTTAAATTTATCCAAAAAAAAACAAAATGCATTAGTACCCACTTAAATGGTTCTGACTAAATATTTCCAGCCATCCACTTGCAATCTATTACATTTTTCAGGTGTAGGAGGAAATCTACATTACGTCTGTAGGTAATCGTTTAATACATCCACACCGTACTATTTATGACAAAAAGACATCCCATAAAAAAACCTTAAGATAATACGGTGCAAATGCAAAGGTCTTCAGTGTAACAAAGGATGAGAAGTGTTTAGAGGCGTATGCAAAATTATCAGCGTGGTTCGTTATTTTATTTTTTATGTCTTGTCTTATTTAGGCCTGGGTAAACCCTTCATTGTTTAGACACTGTTTTCCAATGGTGCCCATGGGTATCCCGGATCTTTGAAGAAACTTGAAGAAGAATTGATGACTCTAAAAATATACCACTACTGCTCTAGGGCTTGAGAGACGTTATTGCATAAGAAGTCGCAATTAAACTGACTGGAGTGCCCCATATTGAATCCTTAAATTCAAAATTCATATGATAAAGAGATTTAGGCCCGATGCCAGTTGTCCCATGGTGTGAACTTTCACATTATGCAATTTCTAGACTTTGAGATTGGTCATGTGAGTTGTTGGAACTGGCAACAATTTCTAATTTATGCAAATGAGGAGGATGTGACCAAAATGCCTTTATTGTTACTATATTGATCAGTTTGACTCATTGAACTTGCAAAATGGGTATCAACATCGCAAATGGAGCCTCTCGACTGCTTCATACTGAGATTTGACAGTTGAAATGTTTAAATTGCATGGCTTGCACATTTTGATTTATGCAAATTAGGACATGAGGAAAATGGACCAACAGTACAAATAATAAAATTTAATTCTTTGACTCCAATAATCTGGGTTATAGACACCAGAATGAAGTTGGTCAGTTTCAAATCCCGAGATATATACAAAAATGGTATTATATTTATTAATCTGTACTGGAGTTGCCAGCGCACGAAGTGTTGAAAAAAAAAAAAACATGTGCGCTTGGCCGGATTCGAACGGCGACCTTAGTATACATGCACGACGCTCTAACCAACTGAGCTACAAGACAGGAGTGTAGAAGAGCGATAGATATCATCTATAGGTGGTAGGGTCGAAAAGGTGTCCTTCGCTTTCCTAGCGGTTAGAATCAGAACTGATATTTAACATATTACGATGATAGTGTTTTGAAATTTAAACTACTTAGTTCTCCAGGTAGAAAGGATTAATATTATTCATCTTTACCTGGAGAGTGACCAGCGAAGATCGGGTTGGAAAAAAAAAAAACCAATGTGCGCTTGGCGGGATTCAAACGGGCGACCTCGTCTTCATGCACGACGACCTAACCAACTGAGCTATCAAGAGGGTTGGTAGAAGAGCGATATATATCATCTATAGGGTTAGGTTCGAAAGGTGTCCTTCGCTTTCCTAGCGGGGAGCATCAGAACTGTATATTTAACATATACGATTTAATTTGTTTTAAATTTAACTACTTAGTTCGCCATGGAGACAAGGATGTATATATTTTTAATCTTTACCTGGAGATGCCAGCGCACGATAGTGTTGGAAAAAAACCCTGTGCGCTTGGCCGGCTTCGAACGGGCGAACCTTCGTATTACCATGCACGAGGCTCTAACCAACCAAACTGAGCTATCAAGCAGGTTTGTAGAAGAGCGATATAAAAAATTATTTCCATCTATAGGTGTCGGTTCGAAGGTGTTCCTTTCGCTTTCCTAGCGGATTAGCCATCAGAACTGTATCTTTAACATAACGATTATATTGGTTTTGAAATTTAAACTACCTTTCGTTCTCCGTTAGACAAGGATGTCATATATTTATTAATCTTTACTGGAGATTGCCAGCCAACGATAGTGTTGAAAAAAAAAAAACCCCCCCCATGTCGCTTGGCCGGATTTCGAACCGGCGACCTTCGTAGGTTACCTGCACGACGCTCTAACACTGAGCTATCAAGCAGGGTTGGTAGAAGGGCGGTAGATATCATCTATAAGTATTAGGTCGAAGAACCTAACACACATATAGATAAATATAATCGATATTTAATATACATTTCTGATTTGCTATCCGCTAGGAAGCGAAGGACACCTTTCAACACCATAGAAACCCATCCTTTGACTTTCTGTCATGCACGACATAACCTACTAAATCATCACTTATTTAAACAAAACACATACTATTCCTTCCTGTGGGATCTAATCATTGTGTAAGCATTCAAAATATGTAAAAAAAAAACCTGGTTAGAGAAAAAATGGGGGTGCGCTTCTTTCTGTAAATCTCCACACCTCTTTAAGGCGTCTGAATACTAAGCGCCTTGTATACGATGTGGTCTATAGTTCCTCGCTTCACCCCGAGACGTGCCTCCTGGTTGGGGGGGTTTTTTCCCCCCCCCCCCCCCCCCCTTGGGGGGGGGGGGTCGAGAGAGACACAGTTTGAGGCATCTTTTAAACGTGCCTCCTGGTGGTCCTGTCGAGAGAGACAAATTTTTGAGGCATCTTTTACAAAGACTACAAAGTTTGGGGGAGAAAGTTTTGAAGGGTTTTTTTTTTTTTTAATTTTGTATTAAATTAATTAAGGTTATATCATAATTTTTGGGTCCACCCTCAGGGAAATGTTGGGTGGGAATTCTTGCTAAGATGTCGAGGTATTTCAACATGGCCACGCAAATTCCTGAGAATGGCATATGAAACCAAAAACAGCTATCAGAGAGTCAAATGGATTTTTAACACCTAAGTCTTCCTACTTTCCCGAAGGCTTTTTTGCACGAAAGGTTATACCACACATGCAGTGTCATACGACAATGAACAATTTAGCAATAAAATATTTTTTTTTAAGAAAAAAATTTTTTTTTTTCCCACAAAGACAACCTTAAACATTTTTAAATTAATAAAAAAGAACACCAATTTACCCGGCCTCGTTTCCACAAAATATTTAACCGGTATGGGAATGCAAAGTTGTTACTAATGAGTTCTAAAGGTCCAATCTACCTGTACTGAACACAAATGATATAATTTTTTTATATGTCATATTCTGGTAGGTGGCATTGTCTGGCGTGTAAATTTTTCAATTAGTTTGTACAGGTGGGGCGTGATTCTTCTTCTTATCGTGTCCCAAACACAGTGTTCTCAATATGATCCAGCCAGAGGTGGTACAACATCTGGCTGCATCACTGAATAGTGTGTCAGAAGCAGGGTGGGTCAGATGGTTCAGGTTACGGGAACGCCCCTTGGTGGGTGGGTGTACTTAACAGTTTTGATGCTAATTTCAAATATAAGCCAGGGGGATTCGCAAATTTACTTGGCGTGTTTTTTCTTTTATTTTTGTAACTCTTACCTGGGTTGCTCAGTGCGCACGCCCCTCCGACGCACACCTTAATACACCATTATATTTGACGAATGAGCTGATTCATTATTGCTAACATAGCACAGTGGATTGGTGAAAGAATGGTGGCACTTGATCCAAATTGTCCATTATTAGCTTGACGTTTGGGGGGGATGCTTTCTCCAAATCTTGTTTACAACCCATACCAAATTGTCCGTCAGGTTATAAGGATTCCAGCTATGTAAAAATTTGCCCTATGCAACCTATGGTTTAGAGTTATGGAGTCAAAATGCTAAATATAGCCACACAGTCAAACTTCCGGTTGTGTAGCGGCTGGATAAAAATAAGTTGCTCCCATTTTTTGGTAAGACATGTCGCAAATTATTCATTTTGGCAAAAGCATAAGAATAATTTGACTATAATCACATGTTTTGTATCCGGTAGGGTATAGTGACGGCACTATATATCACCATGGGCACTCAATTGCACTGGGATTTACATAGTCCTTTCTAACCTAGTTGGTCCCATAGCATGATAACTAAACACAGATGATGAAACTGTTTCCTTTTTCTTTGTCTGTCTAGATGACAATTTTGCTTCACTTTTTACCAAGGTTTTGAGCAACTTTTTACTTCTTTATCTTTTACACATTGAATGGACCTTTTGGGGCTTATTTGACCAGACTCCAAAGCGTACATCACCAACTAGCATATTGTGGAATACTGGACCCAGACGAACTTTGTTTTTAAACCCTACAACCAAATTCGGAGCAAGTAACCCTCATTTCCTCATCGTGAAACAGTCCCAGCGCGATCTTTCCCGTTAACTCGTAGTTAACTTGTTAATTTGTGAAATTAGACTCTATTTCACTTTAACATAATGCCAAATTTCAGAGATTTATCATAAAATCACAATTGCCCACAATTTGTCATGAATCTCTCTGTTAACTTATCATTTTCCAAGTAACCCTTTCCAATACTTTGGAATTGTATGACCTTAACTTTCAAATATGCCTAAATGTTCTAAATGCATCTTGGCGCGTTTCCAGGGCAACACAATTGCTCTGGTGACCTGTACTCGGATTCTAATATGTTTCTACATGTCCGTCAACCATTGCAGTAACCTGATAGGTGTAATAACTCAAGAGTTTTTGTCTACACTATTTCTATATTCTACTGTAGCCTTCCAGCTCTTGTGTTTCCACTGCTTACCAGGGCAACCATTAGGATTTGCTAGTTCCTGACGTATGTGTACTTAGTTATGTACTACGACCCCCAAAATAACTTGACCAGTTCTGTCCATTAAGGGGCCCCAAAATAAGTTGAATCGTCCCATAAGTCTTCAACATGCTAAAAAGCACCGTTTTTATGCATCTTTGGTGCATTTCCATGCAACAGTAATTGCGCGATGACCTGTACACGAGTCAAATATGTTTCTAATGCACATCCGTGTGGCAGTACATGATCTGGTGGAAATAACTTCAAAGTTATTGTCCTAAATCTATTTTCTACTTTTATTCCATTCACAGCTCTAGTGTTACTGTGTTACCATGGCAACCATTGAAATATTGCTATTTCTTGACTTTACCTGACTTAATGTGTACTTTGTTTGTACAAATAACCATAAAAATAAACTTTGAGCCATTCTTACTATCAGTGGTCAACCAAATAATTTGAATTGTCCCCGTACTATGCAACATGCTAAATCACGATTTTAGCATTTTTTGGGAAAAAATGCCTAATTTATATCCATTTACTAAAAATGTATCAAAAAGTGGTTTTCAAACTTTCCCAAAAACTGACCAGCATTGTTGTCTTCCACAACGAAACACATTAAGCTCAATTCATCATGTAATATGTTATGGATAACATATTTTAAAGCAAAATACCAAATGCTAAATTTGACCCAAAAAATGCCATTTATTACATTAAAATAGCTATAATTACCCACTCTAACCAAATATAGATTAAAAATCACACATCCTTATAAACATTTGTTAAAAATTTTATAGAGGATAATAATATGGGACCATTGGGATTTCCGGTTTTGAAATTATTCTCAAAAGTGTACCCCTACCCTAAACAATGGCCCAAATAATCACCCAATGGGCATACATTGAAATGAAAAAAATCGACTGAAAAAAACTTTTGCCTCATTGCAGATTTTTTTTATTATTGAAAACTAATGTATCTTGACAGGCTCTAACTAAAAAACTTGCTTCACTTTCTAGGTAGGTGAGTGCAGGTAACTCAAAAACTAGAGCACTTACAGAGATTTACGTCCTTGGCATCCTGATTGAGAAACTGAGGGGTTCCAAAATTGCACCCTTGAGCATTTTGAATAGCCAAGATGGCCGCCAAGATTGCCGCCACCACATACATTTAAGGGCAATAGCTCAGCTTTAAAGCAGCTATAAGGATGATTCTTGTGTCCTTTTTGATGGGTTTTTTGGTGTCAATGAATTCAATTGTACTTCTTTTAACACTAAAAGTCTTCCCTATACCGAATCCCATATGGCCGCCAGATGTCCACACCACCTATAATTAGCAATAGCTCAGCTGTTAAAGCAGCTATAAGGATGATATTCTTTATAGCTTTGTCGTGGTTTTTTGGTGTCAATGAATTCAATGTGTGGACTCTTTTTAACACTAAAGTCCTCCCTATACCGAAAAAATCCCAGATGTGGCCGCCAAGATGCCGCAACACATAATTTAATTAGCAATGCTTCAGCTTCTACAGTTAATACAATGATGATTCTAGTGTCTTTTGTATAGGTTATTGGTGTCAAAGAATCAAATTTTGTACTTCTTTAAATACTTAAGCCTTCCATAAACCGAAATCCAATATGGGTTGCCAAAATGGCCACCAATTGGCTGCCACACAACATTTGGCTTAGCTGTAATCTCAGCTTCAAAGTACATAAGATATGGGTTTAGTGTCTTCAATTAGATTTTAAGTGTCTATGACAGAGAACCATTTGATTTTGGAAAATGTCGAACATAAGTGTTGGCCAAATCGGATCATTTTTTGTTGGATAATTGTACTTGGTGACATATTATCACAGGCAAAATTAGCCTGATCTAACCCCCCTGGTACTGAGATATACATACCGCCCATTTAGAGGCCCCTGAGACACAAATAGTGAGGGTAAAATGTAAAAAATTGGCCATATTAAACTTAGCATAGTTATTTTCACTTCAAGCACATTGTCTTTTGTATTCCATGTGTAACCCATAGGTTATTCATTTGAATAGCTTTTTATAATTCTGATTGGTACCACGATTCCAGAGGGGGCTTTCGGATGGTGACCTCCCCTTAAATGTCCTTTAAAAATGCCCCAAAAATGCAGTTTTTCAATGCTATTTTTAACAAAAACTGCATCGTCAATTATTTATTTTTTTATATTAGTCACTAAGGGTTCATTCCTCTACCAAAAAAGTAAATCGTTTCCTTTCTCATTGGTCGATGTACCTTGGTTTTTAAAAAAAATAGTGTTTCTAGGGAGTATTTTTATTACCTGTATTTTAATTTTAAACTTAACAATTCTGTATACGTACTAGTAATCTTGGGTTTGGCAAATAAAGATTTAAATACCAAATATTGTTTGAAATGTTTCTTACAATGTTGAACTGTTTGGGTAATGTTTTTACTGTAATACATTAACCCTCGTCTACCGAGGGGGGGGGTGGTTTACCCCCCTTCAGTATTATTTCCTCCGACTTGCTAACCCCCTTTTTGGTGCAATTATTTAAATGTAATTGTCATTGAAATTTCCACTGCTTTCAATCTAAAAACATCATCCAACCCTGGTATATGGTAAGATACAGGGTTGATCTTCCAAAGTGATGGATTGGGGGGTCACCACCCCCCCCTTTCGGAGAGAAGGACCAACATGCCTAGCACAACACATGAATACACATACACCTATTTTTGGTACCAATATATAACTATGGTCCTCCTCTTCATTGTACAAAATGAGTACTAATATCCCCATTATTACGTCACAATGACATCATAAGGTTCGCATGTCAGCAAAACGTGCCATTTCCATAGAGGCACACATAGGGGAAAATTCATTTTTCCCCAAAAGGTTTATAAGTATCAGATTGTCAGTCTGTTTGTTGACTCTATTTTTGTGGAACTGATTATCTATATTATGAAAGCATTATAGTGCTATATTAATGTTTTTTGAGATCGCTAAAATACATTTCCAACCCTATATTCAGTACATTTTCTGACTTTCCTCGCGGTATGACGTCATAGTGAATGTCATAATGGATGTTGTACTTATTTTGGTACCAATGGACAGAAGAAACTCTAAGCTATCTAAATTTACAGGAATCAGTAACGAAAATCACAGTGGGGGTGGTAACCACCCCCCCCCCCCTTCTGGAGTTTGCAAAAAATGGCTCAGGTAGACGAGGTATAAGTACACAAAAGGTGTTTCTAGATATATCGTTCACTAACCAAGTCGATATATTTCATTAGTTTTGTTACGTCTACATCCTTATTATAATAAAATTGGCGCTCTCCCTAAAATGCATAATGTTGTCTGCCACTGCAATTTGTAAATGGGTACAGGTTCACATGTATCATCTAATGTCATCTGTGTACATGGCAGTTTCTATTGGATCAAAGGTCCTATGGGTCATCAGAGGTTAACAAACTGTGTACACCCCATATGGCCATTGGTGTCCTGATGTCAATCTGTGTAACTGCAGATTTGGTGAATGGGGTCGCAAAGATCACATGGGGTCATCAGAGGTCAATCTGTGTACACCCCATATGAGTCCACCCCATATGAGTGTACAACTCATATAGTCTGGGGCCAGTGGTTCTCATCAGACCCATTAATGAAGTTCTGATCATGTGTGCAGGAGTATGAGTGGCAATAAGTGCAGGTTAACATGTTACCACAAACACATACACACATATCGCCTACCAAAGTTAATCCCCATGTGCACTCTACTATTTGACACCAACAACAACAAAAAGGTAATTACATTGTCTTTTCCTTCATGCAAATATCACATACAAGAATTAAAAAAATGCGACCCTTTTAATCAGGTCCTGTGAACTTTGACTTCATCTGTTTGCCCCCCCATGTCTTTGGTCAGTGATTTTTCTTAACAGGTTGGTGAGTATAGGATTCATTTGAGACAGAAAAACAAATTTAGAAGGTGCAAAGAATGCCGTATCCACATTCGTTCATGTGACCTTTAATCCAATCTGCGTTAGGCCCATGTGGATCTTGGTCAATGATCCTGACCATGATTAGTGAACAAAGCAATGTGAATTTAAAGGTAGTAAAACAGGATTTAAAGAACACCTCTTTAATCATTCACTGGATTTTTGCCCCAATCTGTTGCAACCCCATATGAACCATGAGCCAAACTGGTTCTTATGACCAATTTGGCTGCACCCCCATATTCACTTTGGGCCACTAGTTCTATGACCAAATTTGGCGGCAACCAGGCCAAACACTGACAAAAGGATCGTTGACAAGTGAAGGTTAATTTAAAAATGGTTCCTCCTCCACTGCTCCAGATTTTCAGCAATTCATGTTATCAGTGTTTGTTTACTTTTATGACACAAAAACTAGCAAGAAACACAACATAGTATGAATACTAGCGTATCGTACACTGAAATCGAGTACATATCGCGATACAATCTAGTAACACGAGATCATTATGGATGCTTACCCGCATTTCTTAACATATATTTCAAAGTGAGAAGAAACAATACATCGCATAATAAACATTGAGACAAATTTTTACATGGATTAACAGCATACCCAGCATGAACTCCCTGGAAAATTTCCTGGACATCCACGCCTGGTGGCAGGGAATGACCTCCGGACCTTTCGCAACGAAATTCGACCTCCTCAGACCGACATTGAAGTCTCACTGTGTTTTTAATCTGCAGTTGATTCTCAAGGCCAAATAAAAAATTTTTTAAGTAATAATTATTTAATCCGTACCAACTGTTGTTTATATTTACTTTTAACGAGACAACTTTTCCTGTACAAGCTCGAATGTAGTTTCATTGAATATTTAAAAGATTCAGGTGTACACAGGTATCCATTTATTTAATTGTGGGGCACCCGACATATCTGTAAGAATATACCATGATGCACATACCCGTTAAAGGTCGATTTAGGCAAGTATTCTAACTTTGGTAAGGGATCTTACGCTCTTGGATCGAGGGACGATCATTTTTTTCGCGGTTTCATAGCAGTTTTTTTAAAATAGGGACAGCGGCCCCAAATAGGTTGTTCCGATTATGTGTTCAAAGAGTACGTGTAAAAGACTATCATGACCCTAGTTGATCCCTGAATGACTTTGACTCATCTCTTACCCCACATAAGCCCCTTGTAAAGCAATGTATCAGAACAACGGAAGATCATCCCAGATGTTGAACTCACTTTCACTGCATAAACACTAGAAAACATTTTAACCAGAGTATAATCCCCGACCGTGACACCAGATCTTTTAAACTTCCTCATCTGGGATCCCACATAAGACATTTTCTCAAGCATACCAAGTTAACTTTATCACATAACTGCACTAAAACTAGACAACATAATTTCAATATAATGCACTGACATCGGGAAGTGGTACAGGTATATGGCAGCCCTTTAGATTGCTCTCAGCATTTCTAAGACAATACCCAAGCCTTGGAAGCTAAAATTTAGCCCAAATGTAATTACAATGCTGGCACATCCTACCCGAAAATGTGAGTGGCCTCCCCCGTTATAAAACAGTATTGGGTGAAAATCGTTATATGGGTGAATTTTATTATTTGATCATATCAGCATTTTTGTAAATGCTAATGTTGCAGGTTTATTTAGTATTACATTTCCCAATATTTTTAAAGCAGCCGTAAAGAGTGCTTGTGGGGAATATTTGTGTTTTGTGACAGTGTCACCGAAAATGTTTCCTGTAGGCTTTTGAGCCTATTTTCTCCAATATATGAACCAAAGAAGAATAGAAACATGTTTCATCACGTAACATTCTTTTATTCTTTTGTCCGGCAAAGGCGAATAGACCTTCAAATTCATACCTGTGGGTAATATTTATGTACATGTGTAAATGATTTAAATAGTCATAACATTATTTGGCATTTAAAAGAAATCTTCAACAGTAGGGAAATTGGTAATATCCCCCCCCCCCCCCCGCCTGCATCTGCATATTTGGGGATTTCTGAGGCTTGTGTTTGCCTTATGCCTAAGGCAATTGTATGACTTTTTTATAAATACCTGATGCTTTAGCATGAACCCAGCTACTGAAAGTAGCTCATAAATTGCTCATAAAAATAGCAATTTTGTTAAAATATGGATTTGAGTAGATTAAAATCTAGAAACACTCTTTCCTTTTTGGACAATTTGATCAAAATTTAATTGAGTAAAGCATCCTTAATTCATGTTTACACTCATCACCTTGATAATTTTTGCCAAACATAGCTATACGCGTTTCTGCTGTTTTTGTAAAATTCCGGCAAAATACCATATATTAAACACCACATTTTCTAAACAAGAAACAACGCCCGAGATAAACTAAATTGTTTCTGATAGCCTAAGGCTGTGAACTTGAGATAGTGTCAAAAAATGAACAAATATTGATGCGTATTTTTTTAATTTGCTTTAAAATACATGTTTGTTAAAGCAATTTAAAGTCGCCATAGGGGGAAATTCCTCAGACCCCCCTAGCTAAATCTGAGAGAGTGGTTTGGAATGTAATTTCTTTTGTAAAAGACATTTAAAGCTCATTTGTTGGAATAATCTTATAGCATATTGAAAATAATGCGACGTTACACAAACGGGCAGTTGCAAAAATGAAAAAATCCGAAATTTTCTGGTCATTTTGGTGGGGTATTTATAAGTCAAAATATAGGGGTGCTATAAAGCAAACTAAGGGGGTCAGATTTGTTAAAACTTTGTGTGCATGTAAATCTTTTATAAACTTCAGTGTCCACAGCAAAAATAACAATTTGCCACCTTCATGTTCCAACCACTGCCTGGTTCTATCAGACATAAACACTTAATGGTCAACGTGTTCATGTTACATTATGACTTCATGGAAACCAGGATGCTTAAGCACAAGTTCTTTTCAAAAAAAGAAGCTCCAAATTTCATTGACCTCTCAATCCTGATCACCATCCACTGGTTTGATCGAAGATCGTTTTTGGTAGGATAGCCCCTGAGGTGTGAATGCTGATAATGCAGTTTCTATAGGAGTTTGCAAATGAATGAATATGAATTAAGTTTGCCAGAGGGGTTTAACACTAAGTGACCAAGGGTTTTCACTCCCGTTGGGCCCCGGTGGGGTGGGGGGTGTCCATGGGACCCCAACACTAAGGTACACCACTTTCCCGAGGGGAATTTTTGCACGAATTTATACCACATGTGAAGGATCATACGACAAACCCCAAATCAGCAATAAAAATGAGTTATTATTTATGTCGCAAGTAGGGGCAAAAAATTGTTTCAAAACACGCGAAAATGAGGCAAAAAGGACGGAAATTCAATCCCCCCCCCCCCAATGAGCCTTGCGCTTACATCAAACATTTGAAAACGTATGTTATGTGATATCTATTCTAGAAGACCCAAAATTACTTATATTACACAAACCCAGCAGTTTTAGGGAATCACTGTATTTTTTACGGGTGCTGCAAACTACACGTCATTTTCACATAGAGTTTGTACAGTAACGGTGTGGCAAAGTACATGATGAAATTGTTGTTTCAGCACATATAAAGGGTATTAATTACTTAATGTTACTAATAATTGGTTACTTACAGGTATGTGTGAAACTTATATCAGCAAAAAAAAATGCTTTGGTTCTGGTTTCTATTCTTATTTTTTAAAAAATATTCTCAAATGACTTCCGTTAGTGCAAAGGGGGGGGGGTCAACTAATTATCTCAATTAACGGTTGGCCGATTTAATTATTTTGGTATGAAAGGAAGCGCATTTAAAAGTTCAGACAATTACAAAAACATCGGCGCAAAAAGTACGCGTGTAAAGGGCCAGCGCGGAAAACAAATTTTGGGGGTCCTAGGAACCCCCCCCCCTTGGTCCACTTAAGTGTTAATATAGTTCAAAATAAACCAAGGGTGACCAATGGTTTAAGCAAGAAGCAAATTAGAAGTGATTTGTTTCTTCAAAAACAGAACTAACTTTTCCAGAGTTTGAGGTTGGATGACATCACTCGCTGTGGATGTTTAAATGAAATCTTCTGTTACGAGTTATGACCAATACCGACTTCCATGTTTGAGGATAGTGGAGATAGAGGATAACAAAGACACTTAGACAAATGAAGAAAAAGCTCTCGATCAAAGCAGGCAGCTCGACACCGAAGTCATCGTAAAGATGTGTATCTTGGATTATCCACAGCCAGTACATGGAAAAGTACAGGCCTGTATGTTGGGGTTTCTCATGTACATCCAAAAAAGCTTAGCAAAAGCAGATGTATACCTGATCTTGATCGCTTCTTTGAGTTAGTATCAAGGGTGCAACTAAGAGCGTCGCGCTGGAAGAAGGTCAGTA
>JAMKCH010019142.1:0-23984 GCA_023653785.1 Ophioderma brevispina | reverse complement strand
TGTTTTTACAAAAAATGGCTCAGGTAGACGAGGGTTAAACCATGGAAAAGCTATCTATCCCCTCATTGGTTCAGCAAGATCAATTGTGAGAACATCTGTTGTAAACATATTTTATACTTAATATCTGTTGTTTTGAAAATGCTGAAAAAACTTTTGATGATCACATTCTAAGAATGTTCATTGTACTGTTACTATTCACACAGTAAAACTTGGAAAAAAGGTCACTTGCATCAGCTTAGTTTGCCCCGAGATTTGAAGATTAAGCACCAGTGATCTTAGAATACAACTTTCTTATTAACACAAAACAGATGCAAAAGTATCATACACAAAAGGTAAACTGTGAAAACATATCCTATAACTTAAAACTTTCACTTTCATGTTAGGAAATAAGAAATTATGCACATTTACACAATCCTTCTGTTGATAGCAAACCTGCAGTACTGATACAAAAAAATCATTTTTGACTTAAATCACACTTAACATCAACTAATTTTGGGTTTCCACTTTATCACCTCCATTTTGTTTGCAGTTAGTCATTTTAACTTGCATATGCATTTTTTACCCTGTTGATAAAAATCAATCAGTATGAAACAGTGATTGAAACTAACTACCTGATGTAGGTGGAGGTACCACTAAGTTAACATCATAAGTTTGGCAAGGGTGACTAAAAGTGTTTATACTATAACACTTCACCATAAACACAATACCATAAAAACAGTACCATAATACTTTTATAAGTGCTTATGATACAATACTCTTCAAAGTATCTAGAGATTTAAAAACTGTATAGTACTTTTCTGTAAATCTTAGTTTTAAAAACTATAGGACTTTTCTTTCAGTCTAAAAGTGCCCATGCTTTAAAAACTGTACAGTACTCTCCAAGAAAGTTTTAGTTGTAAAATCTGTATGTACTTCTCTTTAAGTCTTAAATTATCCATGGTTTCAAAACTGTACAGTACTTTTATCTTAAAGTATCTGTTTTTAAAACAACTGCACACTACTTTTTTTGTCATTCTTAAAAATAACAACTACACTCCTTTTTTTCAACATTGTGGCTTTAAAAGTACCATTATAACTCAAGAATATAAACCCTGTTTGGGGATGATACTAAACACTGACACCAGTCTCAAATAACTAAAATACTGGTTGTAAAGGAAGGAATGTGTACCAAACCTGAAACACACCCTCCTGGTATAAGCACCATGAACAATTTCATAACAGCACACTTCATTAGCACCACTGTATCATTTTTCTTCCAAGCACCATTCTATCATTTTTCTTCCAAGCACCACTGTATCATTTTTCTTCCAAGCACCATTCTAAACTTTTCCTTCCAAGCACCACTGTGTCATTTTCCTTCCAAGCACCACTGTATAATTTTTGTTCTAGGCACCACTGTATCATTTTCCTTCCAAGCACCACTATCATTTTTCTTTCAAGCACCACTGTATCATTTTCCTTCGAAGCACGACTATATCATTTTTCTTCCAAGCACCACTGTATCATTTTTCTTCCAAGTACCATTCTATCATTTTCCTTCCAAGCACCACTGTATCATTTTTCTTCCAAGCACCACTGTATCATTTTCCTTCGAAGCACCACTATATCATTTTCCTTCCAAGCACCACTGTATCATTTTCCTTCGAAGCACCACTGTATCATTTTCCTTCGAAGCACCACTATATCATTTTCCTTCCAAGCACCACTGTATCATTTTTGTAAGCACCACTTTACTGTCATGTTCAGTCTTATGTTATAAGTGTGAAGTCACTGCATTTTTTATGTTGCACAACTTTGAATCGCATGCTGTCCATGATGTTCAAGCATTGAAGGTGCAACAAGAGATTTTGGGGCATCCATATATTGTGCATGTAGTGATTTCATATAGATAAGACCCCAATAGTTTTCTTACTTGTATTTGGCTACAGAAATGCCTTGAAAGTGAAAATAAAAGGTGATTTTCATTTGCTCATTTTCAATATAAAACAGGCTGAATTTATTATTTGCTTTATAGTAAATTAGAAATGTCACAATTTCTGTGCCAAAGATATAGTTTTCAGCTTAATCCTTTTACATGGGGATATTTTTGAAAGAAAAGCTTTACAGTAGTGCAAAAATCAAAATTTTCACATTTTCTTAAGGCCCACCTGTTATGTGAAATCTCTCGTTTTTGAGAGATTTTGAGGCACCCAAATATTGTGTCATAATAGCAATTTCATATAGATAAGATACTCAATAGATTTTTTTACCTTGTATTTCGCTACAGAAATGTCTTCAAAGAGAGAAAAAAGGCGATTTTGATTTGCTTATATTTCAATGTAAAACAGACAATTTCGTATTTGCTCCTAAACGAAATTAGAAATTTCACAATTTTTGTACCAAAGAAATATTTCTCAACTTAATCCTTTCAGATGAGGATATTTTTGATGGAAAGCTTTACATCAGGGCAAAAATCAGTACTTTCAATTTTTTTAGGGACACCTGATATGTGAAATCTCTCGTTGCACCTTTAAATATGGAGGAAAAAGCAACATGTACAATGAGAACATAAGGCACAAATCCAGACAGTCGGCGACATTAACTATAAAATCTTTCTGTTTACTAATAAGTGCGCTGATTTGGGCTTACTGATTTCACGTGAGGACTAATGTATAGACCAGTTAACATGTTTACGTTCTGAGTCGGTCACGTGACCCGGAAGTAGCTGCTCGCAGGCAAAACATTGAGGTCACTGTATGCAACTGTATAGTAAATCGGTTGAGTTTAATTTATTATCGTCATAACACGCTTTGAATTTCACCATAAATATTGTTCGAATTAATTATATTTACTGCCCTGCATAATCAACAATGCCAGACAGTTGCTTTGCCGTCGGTTGCGCTATAATCGAAGGACTCCAAAAGGCGCAAATAGCGGTGAAAATCGACTGCATTTTTACCCCATAGCTCAAAAAGCTGTGATCCAAATTCTACAAATGTATACATTTTTATAAAGAGCATATTATAAGGATTGTAAATCTGCAAAGCTTGAATGGATATTCAGGGTGTTCTAACAAATATACAGGGTGAAAAAAGTACATAAAAATAACATTTCTTTTTAACACTGCATTATTTCCAGACATAGGCCTATTATGAAAATGAAAAATTATATTCATATTTGGAATGTACTAATAAATCCCTTTCAGGAAAATGTGTTATTTGTAGCACATTAGAATAGGCATGTGTGCTATACAGGGTGCAAATAAAAAGTGATTGAATTTAATGCATTTTCTCCCTTAGAGATAAATTTTGAGGTAAAATAGCATTCATTATTACATGGTTGTGTAAAGGTATCATCGTGAATTTCATTTTGTATCAATACATGACTAATTAGTGCAACAGAAATATAGAGGGTGGTCAAAATGCACTGATATTGCAACCTCCCTTGGACACTACATGTTATGCGACCTTGAAATCAACTAGCTGAATAATTATTAAAACAAATGTGTTTAATTTCTAATCTAAAACATCAAACAAATAAGGGCGAACAGTTCTTGTAAATTTAAACAACATATTTAGCCCAATATAATGTTAGAAGTGTAACAATGGAACTTATAAGGCATAGTATATATATTGTTTTCACACTCATTATCCATACATAATGAGGCTAATTACAATATAATTGCCTAATTAAATGCATCAAATAATTAACAACATAATTCAAAATAGTAAATGGAGCTCATCAGTTGGAAGCTTACAGTACTTTTTGATAATATTATTTTGATTGGAAGTGGATCCTTCTCTTCAACTTCCACTCAGGAAAAGATGATTGAGATGATTGGCCCCTCTACTTACATTTTTGGTATTATTTTTTTGTGTCAGTTCTCAATTACCCCAAGCCTAGGCCTAGCTAGGTCTAAGGTCTGGTCTTGGATAGGCCTATCACCTATCATGCCTAGGAGTAGGAGGCTAGGAACGCTAAATAATAGAAAATAAAATGTCACTGGATGTAGTTTTGACCAATCAGTGAACAAAGACTGTGTATTCGGTATATAAAACGAATATTGACTGGTCTTATATCGGGTGATGAATGGAGATTATCGCTCCCTCGTTGGCCTAGCATACCTGGCCTGTCCAGACTTGTGGAGACACGCCCAGGCATCCTTCCATGCACTCTTGTCATTTGGTTTCCGTCCCGCGTGAACCAGGGCACGGATGAAACAAAACTGGGAGTTAGGAACTTGGTAAAAGAAGCACTTCTTCACATAACCCGATACAAAGTAATTATAAGCATCAAGGGATCTGTATGCTTTTAGAGACTCGTGCGTGAATGGGCATGGTGTGTGGATGAGGTAGATAGGCCTATACATGTCGCCATAGTGCATCGATGGTCATCTTCTTTCGTTATCCTCCCACAGTAGAATCTAACTCATAATGATCGGGTAATTGTTCCCCAGATTTTGTTTTCAGTCGCTCCAAGTACTTTCTGCGATTGTTTTCAGATAAATCTTTAACATATTTCACATTTCGTTCCATATTCACCGATAAATTCTTGAAGAAAAAAGTTCGCGAAACTTCCACCACAGAGAGATGCTGAGATTACACGCGTGTCAAGCACTGTTTACTATGCTAAGACAGTGACCCGAGCTGAGACCTCGAAATGTTTTGCCTGTGTGGCTGTGCGCGCATCGTATTTACAATTGATGCTGACGTCAGATGTTAACTGGTCTATATAAAAGCTTTTTAACCATGCAAAAATATCAATTTTGAAAAATCTAGAGGGCGCACTATTTTTCAAATGTGCCAGTGTCCCTTTAACAAGAACACAACTGACAGCTATTGCAGATGGGGCCTTCTTGCAGTAAACCCTCAGTATTACACATTTCTTGGCCTTCCATTAAATAATTCTAGAGAAATAATGACACTGCCCTCTAGCTTGAGCCTGAACAGAATATAAATGCTTATTTCCAAACCGTGTTAAAGGCACTATAAGTGATTTGCCTAACCATGTTGTAACAAGTTTAGGTATCCTAACACAAATCACAAGTTATAGGACCAAAAACAACCTAATAAGGACAAAATCGGATATTTTAGTGACTACTGTCAGTACGGACTTACTACAACACTTAATTCAATGGAGGTTCATATCTTTGGACACTGCTGTTTTCTTCTTTTTCTATAAATTTTTCACTTGCAAAAAATAACTTCTGAAAATTATACAGACTTTTTCTTCACTTTTAAGCTATTCCTGCAAATTTAAAACACTTTGACTCTTTCGGGTGGATCACTGATAGCATCTTTTAGTCTATGATACTCACTTTTGAGAAAAATACACTTTCTGATATCTTGATTTTTAAATTTTAATTCATTTTGCAGGTGGGTAAAAAGAACAGTGGAAAGAAATTAAATGGTTTGGTTAAAATGTTGAATCTTGTTTTATTGATTTTCTCTTTTGTTTCAAAAGTTGCATGCACTCGACATGCTTTGGCACAAAACAATTTAGCCCCCTTTTCTTGCCCCTATCTTAAAGACCGACTCAGAGATTTCTTGGGGAGAGCGCCCTCAATTTTCAAACAAATCATAGTTTTTGCATATACGTAATACTTGTCCATATACTAATCACTATCTGAAATAGCTATGCTCAAATCTTTGTCTTTCATATAAAAAATGATAATTTGTATAAAATTCCTGATCGGGATTATACACAGTATTCTATGGTACTGGTATACTACACATAAATGCTTACTAGGACAAAATAACAAATCCAATTTATCACAAACTTTGAAATTGAGCCTTTTAGGTGCCTACCATTAATTTCAGGTAACTCACTTTTTTCAAATATTTTGAAATCTCTTCAGCCTTTAACCAAATTGAAGCATGTTGTTTTGTCTATGAAAAGAGGTTGTAAAATGATTCCTGTATCAAAAAGATACTATTAATTATCTGATTTCTTTTTTTTTTTTAAATAAATGTAAATGAAATATTTTGCCTAATAATTGAGATTTTCTCAAGAGTCACCTTAGTTGGTTTTTTTTAATCAATTTTCAACAAAATTTGAACAAAAACCTCTATCTTTATGTTTAAAGTGACAAAGGATAGTTTATTTTAACCTATTTCATCCAAAAAAATATTAAAAAAGGACCTTTCCTGTCTTTTAGAATTTTCATTCAGAATTTTAGGAAATTGCTTAGATTTTCCAAGAGTTGAAAATCCAGACATCTCAGGAACCGAATGAGTTACAAATGTCAAACAAGCCCCAAAACTTGTACTTTAATGTGCTTGCTCAGTTAAAAGTTCAATTTTTATACCCAGTGGACTTATTAACACAGTTTGAAAATAAACTATTATATAGTGTTTTACAAAGTGAGATTCATGTAAATAGCACATAAATAAAAAGGGAGTCAAGCAGTCCAGAAATTGACAAGCATTCTATGTCAGATGAACATTTTAGGGTGTAAGAATGCCAAAGAAATTAGTCCAGACTAAGGTCTAAACATTTATCATAAATCGATGGTTTACTGCAAGAAGGCTTTACTGCAAGAAAGCCCATCTGCAATAGCTGCCATTTGTCAGTTGTGTTGTTATTAAGTGTTATATCTGCCAACTCTTTATACCTGGCAGCCATTGCAGATTGGGCCTTTTTTTCCCTAAACGCTCAAAATAGTGTTGTTAGGATCTCTTCCACTTTGGCATCAGTTTAGCATTGGGTTCGTCAGTATCTGCTGGATTTTGTTATCGCCCCCTATTACAAACTATTACAAACTCACAACAAAAGTTGTTAAACAATAGGGTGAATAAAACGAACTATACTCTTTATCAAAATATCTTTTTACTAAGACTATGCATGCAACTCCACAAGGGCAATGCTTATCCGTCGATGGCACGGTCGCCTTTATACCATTACGCCTTAAAGTACACTAGTCCTTGTCGATAGTAGTTCTGATCAAAGTGTAGTCTGTTTGGACAACATATGAACAAAATACTAACCCATATCCCTTTTAAGGTAAAAAAACATCCCCTGTTCTCCATGGATTTGAATGATTTAAAAAACATTTTGTATTTTTCTGCAACAAGCTGTTCATTTATACAAAACAATATGTAAATCTGTCCATTCTGCAATATGTTAACAAGTGTACCTAGAACTGGTTAAAAGTTTTTCAGAATGTCGACAAAATGAATGAAACAATATCATGCATAATCCATGTGCATACCACGCTTAGTTTCAATAGCATCCCCAAGAGCAAATTTGAGAATTACTTTAATCCTCAATGGATCCTAAAATTTACAAGTCAAACATGATACACTAAATTATTATTCAAATAAAAAAATTTTAACTGAAACTATTCATTCCAATTCGCCCTGTAAATTGGAGTTTTCACTCACCTTGCACGTCTCGAGTTAAATGGGGGCCAAAATGAAATGGTCTATTCTACTTAAGTCTTCCATACAGATGCCGGGCTGTTCCATTTTAAATACCAAACCCTACATGGACAATCTAAATCTGCCTATATGACTGAATCCAGCTGTAGTCCATTTCTCTACCTCCATGCAGTGATGTCATAACCTTAAGTTTTTACGCTCACGTCAAGAAATGCTGTTTTTGTGCACGCGTGTAAAAACGCTGTTGCTGTAAGCCAGCACGCGTAGTTTATTGGTATGACTATCAAATCTCGCGCTGAAGTCACTGCACGGAGGTAGGGAAATAGAGTATAAATTCCTTCCCTTAATGGGAAAAGTTACAAATTCCAATTTTTACACTAAGTAACCTATTAGCATCTACCTAAATTTTGGATTTCATTCAATAAACGACTAACTTTATATGGAATTCATAATATTTTGTTTTGGTTTTCTTTTCTTTAAAAAAAACATCTGTTGCTTGAGACCTAATGGAATGGATTTAAAATGCAAGGAATCCTAAAATTGTTTGTTTCCAAATCTTTCCACAGGGTGGTTGTATTTCAGATGAAACAACCTATTCCTATTTACACCTTCAGCTGTCTTCGATTTTCTGGTGATCACAGATCATAAAACATTTAGTACGTTTCATTACATATCAGCAAAAAACAAGCTTTGTAAACAAGAATCATGAACAATATAAATCAGTAACATATTTACAAGTACAAATTTTAAACAGGAATACTAAAAAGTCAATGTTAATTTAAAAATGAGCTAAATCTAAATAACTATATGAATTTCTTTTAAATAGATCAGAAAATATATATAAATGTCCTCATTTTTGGCACTTTCACACACACATTGTATTTGGCACTTCTGTACTGAGTTTCTGTAAAACAAAATCTTTGTAAAATACTCCCTATTTTACATATATATAACACACAACTTCAGTTTTTGTTTATATAGTACATACTGTGCTTTGTTTCTTATGTACACACCATAGGTTATCATAATTTATGACTTTGTACATGGCACACTGTTCTTATGTTTCAAATAATAAAAAATATAAATCTTGCTTTTAGCAGAGAGTACAAAAATTAAAAAGGTGCATAGGGAGAGAAAACAATATTTCAAGAAATTGTGCAGTATTTACACAAGTTACCACAATATTACAAAACCATTAAAACTTTTATTGAAGTATCTGATTTGTTACTGGCCACTCCTCTTGTGGTAAATGAAGTTAATTTGTTTGGATATACCAGAGGTGTTTCTGAAAAGGATGTACAATCTTTATCCAAGTCGGTGTGTGTGTGTGTGTGTGCGTGTGTGCACATTTGTAAGATTCTTATCCTAAATTATGGGCTTGAAATCCCTCCATAACATGGTGTTTTGCAGGCTATGGAGGCCAGCCTCATTCAATGTGGCATCCCAAATGAACCGAAACAGCTAGAGTAATACAGACTACATGCAAGCCACAGGATTATTCATATGGCAACAAGCAGTTCTCAAACCACTAGTGTCGCCTGCTGTCACGATCCACCTTTCCTTCACTTTCTGCACAAGTTGACCTCTAATGACCTTTGACCTTGGTATGTGACCTTTAACCCATTCATGGCATACAAGTGTGTAGGGTTAACCTACGACCTGAGCTTGGTGGCAATTGGAGTAAGGTGTTTACGCACAAGCAATTTGAATAAAGTTAACCGAAACGTTAACACACACATACACATGGACAGACATATAGAAGTTGGATTAGTATGTGCCTCCTGCAAATCCTTAGAGGCGACACAAAAACGATTAACACCCTAACAGTAGGAGATGCCTTTGTCTTGGTTACTCCTATGTTGCAACCCCAAGTACTTATACATATAGAGAGTATGGAAGAAAAAGCAAGACTGTCTTTTCGCCCTCAAGACACCCAGGTATAAGGAGACCTGTAAAAACCTACCACTTCACTTTCATCAGCACTGAATAGAAGAACATATTTACTGTTAATCTGATAAAGTATTGTATGCATTTTAAAGGTCATTTCATGATAAAAGCACCTCATTTTTGGTTTATTGTTCATTAGGTATCTCTGAGAAAAGGTTACTTCCAAAATTTCAGTAAATTCTGATGGTGCGTTTTGATGCCCAAATGTTCATATCACGCTACCCCATAGGCCACTGTATTGAAATTTGTTTACGAACAGAAAATACAAAGTACAGAATTTTTTTAAGAGCAGATCGAATTTGCATGTAAGATTACGCACACATATATGCTATAAAAATCTCAACTTTTTGAGGTAAGTTGGGGGATGAGGCTGTGGATCACAAAATGCCCTTTAACCAGGAGCAACATAATGCAACACACATGGTAAGTGACGCCTGCTTCTGTTATACTTTGTTCAATACCAAATAGGCAGGTTTCTTTGTGAACTGATTAAGAATGGTGTAGGCCAGAGGGTGTTTTGAGTCAATCCCACAATGCACCAGTTTTGGGAAATTTCACCTACATAGGGTCATGTGAGCCCATGAAAATCCTATTCTTAACACATAAAAACTCTGACTTTAATGCTCATTTTAGCCCACAAAGTGTTAGTACTTAGGGAATTTTTAGCATGATCATGAAATGTGTGGAATTTTTAGCATGATCATGAAATGTTGTGTGGTTCTTAAACTTTTGGAACACTTGATACCTAAGTACTGACGCGCATTTAGTACAGTAAAGTATAGGAACATTGCTATGCATCATGGGATTGATTCAAAACACCCTCTGGGTGTAGGCACAACATGGCAAGGCCGGCACAATGTGTGAGGCTTTCATTTGAAAGAGACAACAGTATAAAAAGGAAGACTTTACATGCAGATCCAGCCTATTTGGTGCTGACCAAAGTATAAATGGTACCAGCGTGAAAATTATGTGTATATTACTGCAATCTAAAACAGTGGCAAACTCAGGATCATCAAAGATGGGCCCAAAGGAGAGTTTAAAAATGTGCGTTATCTACCAACATGTTATACTGGTTTGCATAACTCTACTCAAGTACACAATTATAGTAGTTAGGAATTACATATGCTAATCGGCTTGATACACTAATAATCCTACTTGGATGAAGAGTTCTTAGAATAACAAACTTTTGTCTGTTTGTTTGTTTTTCTTTTAAAAAAATCCTGTGCTATCCCCAAACCCGTCTTAAATTATTGCTTTCCCTGCTCACCCAATCTCAACAGCTGTGTGCTGCCAGGTATTGAGTGTCATCCTCGCATTTTCTGGGTCTTGGTCTGTTCCTGTTTCCATTGTCTGACACAAGATGCTTGCCTGTTTGCTCTCTGTTCAGATCTGGGCTAAACTATTCTTGTTTTTCCATTACATTGATATCTAGATGTGATAATTTCAGCTTGTGAGTAGAAGGGTTTGGTGGACCATATATGTATGTTTGCCTCCAGCACCACCAAACTAAGTACAGGTAATAAAAAAAAAGTCTGCCGATAACACCACTTTCTAACTCTTCTTTGGGCCCTACTCTGATGATTCTGGATCCACCAATGATCTCAATTCCTGCATATTTAGTGCTGATGAAAGTTTAGAAGGTGCCAGCATCAAATTCAAACACATCATTACATGTTTATCATTAAAACTAAATAATACCCGACTATTTAGTGCATAGTTATGCTCGAAGTACAGCTTAGTACTAAGAAAATTTTACTACAGTTAACAACCCTGTTTTCCAGCATTCTGAGGTAGTTCATCAAAAATGTTTATACAATATATTACATCCAACAAAATGTAAACATTTTACAACTACAATCCTCGCAAAAAGAACTTGGAACACCCCGCGCTTTCTTAATGCAATCAAGCGTGATACTTTGCTGTGAGTGAATAAAATCATTCTCCAAACTCCAAGGGAAAGCAGGAGCTGGAGCATTGTTTTACCCTTCCCCCCTCCCCATCAGACAATGTTGAGACCCCTTCACAACACGATCAAACGTTGGCCTCTGAACAACATTGTAAGGGGGAGCGGGGGCATTTATTTACACCTGAATGCGCTTAATTGTTCCAAGAATTTTTGCGAGGATTGTAGATTTACTTTGGTCCTTTTCATATTTTTGCACATGTTAGCTTAAAAGCTTGTTAAAACATCAAAGAAGTTGGTGACAATAAAAATACTGCAATTAATGTTATAAAAACTGATGGCAAAACTTGCATTTCAAACAATTTGGTGCTTAAACATTTCAACTAGTAAAAAAGGTGAAACTTTAAAAGCCCTTCACTAAATTTGAAAAACCATGTTTTAATCTTTTACAATTTAAGGAAGAGCAAATAACTGTCACATGGAGAGCAAATTCAAAAAAAAAAAAAAAAAAAAGTATATTACTGCAATCTAAAACAGTGGCAAACTCAGGATCATCAAAGATGGGCCCAAAGGAGAGTTTAAAAATGTGCGTTATCTACCAACATGTTATACTGGTTTGCATAACTCTACTCAAGTACACAATTATAGTAGTTAGGAATTACATATGCTAATCGGCTTGATACACTAATAATCCTACTTGGATGAAGAGTTCTTAGAATAACAAACTTTTGTCTGTTTGTTTGTTTTTCTTTTAAAAAAATCCTGTGCTATCCCCAAACCCGTCTTAAATTATTGCTTTCCCTGCTCACCCAATCTCAACAGCTGTGTGCTGCCAGGTATTGAGTGTCATCCTCGCATTTTCTGGGTCTTGGTCTGTTCCTGTTTCCATTGTCTGACACAAGATGCTTGCCTGTTTGCTCTCTGTTCAGATCTGGGCTAAACTATTCTTATTTTTCCATTACATTGATATCTAGATGTGATAATTTAAGCTTGTGAGTAGAAGGGTTTGGTGGACCATATATGTATGTTTGCCTCCAGCACCATCAAACTAAGTACAAGTAATAAAAAAAAAGTCTGCCGATAACACCAATTTCTAACTCTTCTTTGGGCCCTACTCTGATGATTCTGGATCCACCAATGATCTCAATTCCTGCATATTTAGTGCTGATGAAAGTTTAGAAGGTGCCAGCATCAAATTCAAACACATCATTACATGTTTATCATTAAAACTAAATAATACCCGACTATTTAGTGCATAGTTATGCTCGAAGTACAGCTTAGTACTAAGAAAATTTTACTACAGTTAACAACCCTGTTTTCCAGCATTCTGAGGTAGTTCATCAAAAATGTTTATACAATATATTACATCCAACAAAATGTAAACATTTTACAACTACAATCCTCGCAAAAAGAACTTGGAACACCCCGCGCTTTCTTAATGCAATCAAGCGTGATACTTTGCTGTGAGTGAATAAAATCATTCTCCAAACTCCAAGGGAAAGCAGGAGCTGGAGCATTGTTTTACCCTTCCCCCCTCCCCATCAGACAATGTTGAGACCCCTTCACAACACGATCAAACGTTGGCCTCTGAACAACATTGTAAGGGGGAGCGGGGGCATTTATTTACACCTGAATGCGCTTAATTGTTCCAAGAATTTTTGCGAGGATTGTAGATTTACTTTGGTCCTTTTCATATTTTTGCACATGTTAGCTTAAAAGCTTGTTAAAACATCAAAGAAGTTGGTGACAATAAAAATACTGCAATTAATGTTATAAAAACTGATGGCAAAACTTGCATTTCAAACAATTTGGTGCTTAAACATTTCAACTAGTAAAAAAGGTGAAACTTTAAAAGCCCTTCACTAAATTTGAAAAACCATGTTTTAATCTTTTACAATTTAAGGAAGAGCAAATAACTGTCACATGGAGAGCAAATTCAAAAAAAAAAAAAAAAAAAAGTATATTACTGCAATCTAAAACAGTGGCAAACTCAGGATCATCAAAGATGGGCCCAAAGGAGAGTTTAAAAATGTGCGTTATCTACCAACATGTTATACTGGTTTGCATAACTCTACTCAAGTACACAATTATAGTAGTTAGGAATTACATATGCTAATCGGCTTGATACACTAATAATCCTACTTGGATGAAGAGTTCTTAGAATAACAAACTTTTGTCTGTTTGTTTGTTTTTCTTTTAAAAAAATCCTGTGCTATCCCCAAACCCGTCTTAAATTATTGCTTTCCCTGCTCACCCAATCTCAACAGCTGTGTGCTGCCAGGTATTGAGTGTCATCCTCGCATTTTCTGGGTCTTGGTCTGTTCCTGTTTCCATTGTCTGACACAAGATGCTTGCCTGTTTGCTCTCTGTTCAGATCTGGGCTAAACTATTCTTATTTTTCCATTACATTGATATCTAGATGTGATAATTTAAGCTTGTGAGTAGAAGGGTTTGGTGGACCATATATGTATGTTTGCCTCCAGCACCATCAAACTAAGTACAAGTAATAAAAAAAAGTCTGCCGATAACACCAATTTCTAACTCTTCTTTGGGCCCTACTCTGATGATTCTGGATCCACCAATGATCTCAATTCCTGCATATTTAGTGCTGATGAAAGTTTAGAAGGTGCCAGCATCAAATTCAAACACATCATTACATGTTTATCATTAAAACTAAATAATACCCGACTATTTAGTGCATAGTTATGCTCGAAGTATAGCTTAGTACTAAGAAAATTTTACTACAGTTAACAACCCTGTTTTCCAGCATTCTGAGGTAGTTCATCAAAAATGTTTATACAATATATTACATCCAACAAAATGTAAACATTTTACAACTAGATTTACTTTGGTCCTTTTCATATTTTTGCACATGTTAGCTTAAAAGCTTGTTAAAACATCAAATAAGTTGGTGACAATAAAAATACTGCAATTAATGTTATAAAAACTGATGGCAAAACTTGCATTTCAAACAATTTGGTGCTTAAACATTTCAACTAGTAAAAAAGGTGAAACTTTAAAAGACCTTCACTAAATTTGAAAAACCATGTTTTAATCTTTTACAATTTAAGAGCAAATAACTGTCACATGGAGAGCAAATTCATATGAAGAATACAGATGTGTACTGAAAAACAACTGACAAAGCAATGATGCTAAAAAGTGAAATGTCAAATTTTGTCAGTATTAAAATGTAGAGCCATGGTGCAAAGCAGCACTCCCCCCCCCATCTCCCCTCTCTCTCTCTCTCTCTCTCTTTCTCTCTCTGACCATGCTTTAAAATTTGTAATCCTGATTTTAAAAAGTGTAATTTTTTACTTTCTTGAAGCATTACCTGCAAAAAAAAATTGCCAAAACAGGTTAAAGAAAATTTAGGCAAGTTGATGTTTAATGGTATTATTCATACAACAGTAATCCTCAGGTTGTATGCTACATAACTCTTGAGAGTTATACAAATCTTCCAATAGTATAAACTCTACAGCAGTTACAGCATGCATAGCATGCAAAACACAAATCTCCAGGTGGAATGTTGTAACTCTACAACAGAATACAATTTGTTAGGTTTATGGTGTAAGTTATACAACTATTATACATATATCATCAGGATTTAAAGGGCCATGACCTGATCACTAATAACCTCGTCCCCAGAAGCCCAGAATTTATCAGAAGTGGTCAAAATTTTGGTCTCTGAAGAAAGCTACGATTTTTCTCATTTACCCCTTGAAATCTTACAGCTAAAGGATGTTTGGTTTGGAAGTTATGAATGAAAATGTGCCCCATTTTGGTCGACCAATATTAATTTTACACAGTACTCTATGGGCTTATAAAATCATGTTTTTAGCTTTCAAATCAAAACGGATTAAAATATTGACGCGCTACTTTACAGTTGGGTTTTGGGGTGAAGACTATTCTATCAAGATGAAAATTTTATATACTTAAATCGGGTCATCCCCCTTAAAGTTATGTAAATACTACGCTACATCTATTATACAATCCTTCAGGTTGTAAACTCCATCAGTACACAGATCTTCAAGTCATAAGTTGAACATACTACACTACTATTATACAAACCTTATGAATGTATACTGTAAACTCTACATCAGAATTCAGATCTTCAGGTTATATGTTGTAAATACTACACTACATCTATTACACAATCTGCAGGTTGTATGCTATAAACTCTACATCACTATATAGATCTGCCTGGCAGAATGCTACAGCAGTATGCAAATCTTCCAGGTTGTCATTCATAAGCCTAAAAATTTGTTTGGTGTAACTGAATAGACTCTAAACAAAAAAAAAAATTGGAACATTTTTCCAACAATTAACAAGAAACACATTTCAGTTTGCGTTGTCACGCTCGCTAATATTCATAGAATATAACAAGTGGTTTGCCTTCAACCACTACGCCAGCAGGTTAACCTTAGATTACCTTTTTGTTGAGCAACATCCATCTGTACTGTACATACATCACGTGACAGTCAAATGCAATGGCTTTCCAGCATAGCTGTGCCCACAAAGGACCCTTTTTCCAGTGCAATACATTTTTTGGGAATATTTATTATTTCCATAAGGTGGGGTAGGATACAACCTGCTCGTTTTGGGCATTGGGGATGTTCCCAAACGGCAATTTTGTGAATTATACGTGCATTACTATGGAAGTCTCTGCCTCAGTGACATTACAAAATCACTCTTAAACTTCATTCAAAAGGCTTATAATATTACAAGTCAAAATCCGTCAAGGTGGTGGATTAACCTCTCTGCAAAACAGTGTAATTTCCAGAACGGTCATTTAGATTAAAATATTTGTGACCAGGCCCTAGTCTTTAGTCAAGTCTGTGTGGTCTACCATTCGATATTCATAAGAGCGCCCTCCTACGTTAAGTCTTTGAAAAGACTACCCCCGAGTGTTTGAATTCACTGTTGCTGTCAGGTTGGCATGTCCTTCCCTGTTAATTTCATTAAAGTGTATTTACAAATTCTGATCACGCAGTCAACTTTAAATGAGGCACTTTTCTTAAGATTTTTTAAAAAATCTATACTTTGTTCATGCACCTAACGGGCAAACATATTTGGCTTTATTTATCTGTGGGTGAAATGATTCCATTTTACACCTCACCTTGCCACAAGCATGCACCACGAACGTACTACTACAACCAGTGTTCTTGCAGTTGTTCCCCCACTATTCTATATCAATTAGCGGTGTAAAGAGTGTTGCCTATGAGTGATGAACAAAGTATTCCATTTCCTCTTCTTTTTTTAGTCTGCTACACCAACAAACTTTTTCAGGCTAATCCTACTTCTTGTCAAGTAGAGATCCATGACATAATGTATGTTTGAGTAACTCGTAGTAATCTCAGGCGCTTTACAAAAATATAGTGTCGAATCTCGTCAAGTAGCTTGGGCATGAATATGTCTGGGTTCGAAAATAAGTGGCCACTCTGGTTACTCACACAGTGAATAACGTGTGTATACAAAGGAAGAGATTAGAGTGACTGTGGACACGGATCAGTATGAATTTGGCAATATTGGGGTTTCGTTAAAATGGTCCACTTTGCGGGACAAGCACAAGGTGTTTTTCACAGTTCTGCTTACAAAAAAAAAAACCCACATTTCAAACCGCAGGTGCTTCTGGTATGCGAAACTGAGGTCGTCAAACAATAAGTATGTAATTAAAACCAGCTTGTGGATCCACAACTGCATTTCAATCCAACATGACGAGGACGACCAAACAAAGGGGATGTGTAAAGAGCTTAAAATGCAAACAATACTGAAGAAGTAATCACCACTAAGTGTCCCACAGTGTTGGAAGCAATCGATGATGTGTTTGTAGTCTAATAGTATTTTTTGCAAGCACTGTGTTCACAATCATCGGCGTAGAAAGGCCACCAATGTCAAGATAACACACACTATGAAGTTTACGTTAGAAGGGGACGACCAAGTAGAGGATTCAGGGCTGGTTATTTTCACAAGACCAAGACCGGAGAACTAGGATGTCACAAAGCAGGTGGTATGTTGCCAACTATATTATGTTCACCTCAACTGGGTGGCATACACACATAAAGAGGACATGGGCAAGTATGAATAGTTCTTTCATCCGTAAAGGTTTGATAACAGTTTTATTTGGTACACACATCATAAAGGTACATATAAATCAGGTCTACACTATTCAAAAAATTTTTTATATGTCAGGCTACATCGTAGATAGCGAACTAAGTAACATCGCGCTTGTTAATAAAACTCTGCGCATTCCTGGTTTTTGGATGCTACATGAGCATGAAGGGCATTCGCATAAGCCACATATCATGGAAGAAATGTCTTTCTGTTGGGAGCAAGTTGGACCTTGGGACTTTCACAGCAGTTATCATGAGAACATGGACTGAGCGCGGCAAAAGCGAAGGGATCAACTGAAATGGCAGTGTCAGGTACCTCTCGCTGAGGAAATCTATGGTGCCGTGTGTCCATAAAGCGGATGCGGTGAAAAGTAGTTACATTCCACGGGGCCCTGCGATGGACCCAAGGTGGTTGGGATTGGTGAGCAATCTCACTCTCAGGATACCAATGATGGAGATGGCACGTCTCTGGATTGCATCTATTTTGGATTGGCAATCTAGTTAACGGCCTAATACCTCCGTTGTCCCATGGTTGGTGGTGAAAATTAGTGTTTTATGGACTACTCTATGGTTAGCTAGTAAATATTTCAATATGTGTAATGTTGCACTTTTTTTTTTTATTTTGTCCTTATTTAGCCAGGGGAGATCATTCAGTGTTAGACACTGCTTTCCAATGATGCAAGCCTGGCCAGTGATTCCCGGATGATTGGGACCGCCAGGGGTTTTTCACCCTACTCTTATCGAGACTGGCCACATTTCATATACATGCGTGATTCTCCATGTATATGGTACCGACGACTTAACGTCCCATCCAAAGGACGGGGTTATCTCATGGTCCATTTGCCCAATCCCAAGTCCAAAAGGACGAAGGGGAGAGCGGCATTCCAGGTTTCAAAGCATAGTTTTGGGGAGTTGAAATTAGGGACTCATCAAGGTCCATGGGGACAAGTGAAGTTGTTGTGTGCATGTGTTGGTCCTGTGTGTGCACGGAGCATGCATGTGCAAGGCGTGCATGCGTGTGTAAGTGCCGGTGTGTTGTGTGTGTGTATGTGTGTGTATATGTGTGTGTGTGTCTGTCTGTCTCTGTGTGCATTTGCAAAAGCATGTGCATGTGCATGCGCATCCTGAGCTTTCGACGCAGCTCTTACCGGCCTTCCCGGCTGCGTGGAGGGGCAAGATGGTGACTATAGGTGGGTTACCTCAGTAAACATATTACACAAGAATATTTGTTATACCATCTTCAACTGTACTACTCGCCCACTATCATCGGGAACATAATCCTGCATGGAAACATCTGTTGGCATGGTAACAGGATACCACTGTTTGCACGCTATTCACTGTCCTCCTGTAGGAATTCAATGTTAAGTTAATACTAAGAGATCAAAAGATACAAATCGTCATCTTTGAAGCCCATGCTTAGAAATGACAAAATCTTGTTTCTTTGAAACAGGCATTTTTCATTAAAAAAATGTGCTATGCTATAGGGGACTCATAGCACCCCATGAGGGGCTTTTGGCTTTGACCTTGGCACATTACCTTTGAAAAACTCATCAACAAAATGAGGGATCCAGGGTTGCCACCCTATACTTAAAGGGATTATTAGCAGCGATATGCGAGAGAATCGAAAAAAAATGTGGAAATGCAATTTGTTTTAACTATAAATCAAGGTAAGTTAGGCACCGGAGTTTTGCGTTTGATTTAAAACGAGGCAACAAAATGCGCGGCCGGATTTTAAAATGCGCGAAAAATGCGCGATTTTAAAAGTCAAAAATCGAGAAAATGGTGTTTCCTTATGTTTGCCCTACAAGTCAACCAGGAACACAAAAACGTCTTTGCAAAAACAATGCTCCCATCTTCCAAAAGTGACAGTCTATTTCTTACTTTTTTCTCGCTGAAAAATTACAAAGAAGCAAATCATTATCACCTGTTTATTTTCCCCCCTTCTTATTCGGAATAAAATATTTGAATCCGATGTAGATGGGCCGCTGCCGCGCGGGCTGGGCTGGAGGGCCTTTGAATTACATCACAGAGAATAATTACTTTCGCACGTGGGATTGGGGGGGAATCCCCGGTCTCGGATTTGACGTGATCGCGTGAGGGGTTTCACTCTTGCCACTGAATGTTGTGGGGAAGTTTGTTGTTTCCCTCTCTTCCGCATGATTCCCTACCGATTTCCCATCCGGGAAAATACCTCCTACCGCGGCACAAAGTCCGAATGTTGGTTTTTGAATCCAAAGAGATTAATATCCCATGGTAAACCAATTATGAAACCAAAGACCCGATACCACGCGTTGATAGCCTGTGATAGCCTGCATCAAGATTATTCTTTAATGAACTGACAAAGCGGGGCAACCAGATATGACACTTCCAAATGGAAAATAGGTTGGGTCATCCGTGTTTAACTAATCAAGGTTAGAGGTACGGTTCTACGCTAGGATTTATTTATGCATTTGGACTATATTTTGCACTTATTGGGAAGCTTTGGTGAGTCATCAATTGTCACCGACGTTTGCATTATATGATTTTATAATCAGTTTGTGTTGTTATCTGGCAAGTGAACATTAAAAAGGTGGTTTTTTTTTACCAAAATCGTAAAAATGTCGCGAGTGGGACCAACAAAATGGTGATAGACCCAAAAATTCGCGATTTTTTGCGCGTTTTGCGCGATCGGCCAATAAATACCGGTGCCTAGGATAAGTGTGTACAATTCCAATAACTGCTTTAACGTAGAAACAAACACCAAATAGTGAAAAAATGGAAGTATTGAGGAGGAAAATTTGTAATACCGTGTCCCACCAAATAAACATGACAGCGATGACGTCTCAAAATTTACAATTAAACAGCCATTGTGGTTTACACTAGCACAGCATTAAACAAAGATCAATAAGGTTTGTTTGGGTCAAACTGTATGATCATGGTGCACAATATCACGCTTAAAATAGGGGATTTTCACCGAGAAGGCTTTTTTGTCGCAAGTCGGAATGTTGATACGCCACGTATTATAGAAATTAAAAGAACGATAAAAGTAATGCCTTGTCTTAATTACACGGATTTCAAGGCAACCCTTGCAGGTTATGTTGCATATCCATGCCAGTATAAAAATAGAAAATTTCGCGCGGGTTCTCGGCTTTCGCGTCGCATATATTTCCAAAGAATATAAGCTGTGGGCCGCCCCATGACCTTTGACCCTGGCACGTGACCTTTGATATCATCAACATATGAGGGCTCGCATGGTGCACCTATGACAAAAAGTTTGGTTCCAATTGAACTCAAGTTTTCAATTTAGATCAATTTTACATTTTAAGACATTTTTCAACTTGACCTCACATGACCTTTTACCTTTCCATATGGACCTTTGACCTCATCACATATGAGGATCCCATTGGGCACCTATGACAGAGGTTGGTTTCCAATTGAAGTTAAAACTTTCAATTGAGTCAATTTAAAAAAAACTTAACAATTTGTGACACCACACATCACACACATCCACACATACACACATACACACATACACACGCACAAAACGGATGCTAAGTGGTCTGCCAGCTATTAGCTGGGGCCCACAAAATACACAAATATGAATTTTGATGATTTTTTTTCGAGGTTTCGGATTAAGCAAATCGCTTACTAATCCTTTAAGTTTGGTTTCAATTGAGCTCAATTTCCAAAAATTAACATTTTAATGAAACATACACATGGACCACACACCCACACATACCACACCGCCTAAGGAATGCTAAGTGGGTCATGCCAGATTGATGGGGGCCCACAATAAAACTGAATTGGGCCAAGAACCAATGTGAAAAATCAAACATGATAATTCTCCCCCAATGACTTGTAACTTTGATTGTGCTCATTCAGGATTGCACCAACTTGAACAGATGGGGGAAAATCCACCAGCTACAACCCTCAAGGATGATCTGTGAGCAATTTATTTAATTGTTATGAAATAATTTAGGGGTAACAAGGACTTATTATAAACAAAAAATTTCATTGCTTACTTAAAAATAGGTCTTGTATGCATTGGGACTGAACAAGGTATTTATCGTTACAGGTACAAGGTTATTTCTGTAATCATGATAAAGGTTGACTGGCATTACATACGCAATGAAAAAACCAACCAAACGCTGTTCAACATTAAAAAACGGTGACCTTCGATTCCCAGATACAATAATCACCTAGCTCTCTTCACTCAGTTGGTCTGGAAATCTTAAGATCACCTATGGCTATCTGTACACCTTAATCCTATATAAGGTAGACGGGGTATTTTCCTGAAATGGATAACCAGATTGAGGTGCACAAAAGTATTTGAACAAGCATACATACTTCATAATCATAGTTTTGGGCACTTTACCATATTTCCGTTTATGTATATTGGATCTTGAGAAGGGTCTCACAGATATTAAACATATGCATGCGTGCACATCATTTTCCGGCTAAATTGCATGTCGGTAGACAGATAGGGTGGAGGAGCGAATGGGGCGGACGCATCGAGCGCGCTCAGCACGGAGGAAGTGGTTGTGTAGCGGGAGGATCCTTCCGCGCCAAGAGCTGGAAAGAGTAGATCGACGGATGAGGGACATTGGACAGGTGCCGCACCGGAGAGCCCCCGCGCCGAGGGCGAGCCTGGCGAAGGGGCTGAGGAGGGGGATGAAGGGGTGGCCGAGGCTTTTTTTAAGGGGGCGAATTTGGGTCCTTCTCCATAAGGGCACTTGTACAAAAAGTCAGTTAATTTGGGGGCTGGCAGGGGGGGAAAGGGTTCTGTTTGGGGATTGGACCCCCTGACCCCCATGGTTATGCCACTTGCTACTTTCTAAGGCAAAAAAAGCAACAACAAGAGGTCCACTGCCAAGTTTTTGGTTGTGTATATTGGATGGTCAGAGTCATTTAGCAGCTTAGTTTTCAAAATCTACCTTCACGTAAAGGTCAAACCCAAATCAAAACTCACAAGTGCTGAGTTAAGAGACAAGACATGGTGGTTTTGCGAGCAATGATGATGAAGCATTAAGATTCTTTCACCTATTATTGATGTGCGACCTGTGTAGAGTTTTGGTTACACTTGATGGCCTATTAAATAACATCAGGTCATTGCTTCATTGGTTTATAAGAAATTACTGTATTGTAGACTCAAAACTTACTGATATTCCAGATATCTTGAGAGCTTCTTCTATGATACGCAAAGTTCCTTATCATCCCTCCCAGCCTTTCTGTCCTCTGTAAGCAATTAGTTCTGTTCCTGGATCCCAGAATCTCCTTTGCCTGAAAATATCGTTGGCCAACATTGTCGTTCACCACTTGCATTTGGTGAATTGGACTGAAGTTGCACCCAATTGAATCCACACTTGGGGACAAGTTTGTGTTGTTGTTGTTCAAACCATCAGTATCAATACATTTGTTAAACAATGCAATGTCCTGTTGGGAGGGAGTGGCTTCTCTGATCTGTTCATCTGTTATGTTCATGAGAATCTTGGTCACCAGAAATAAAGTCTGGTACAACATCTTGATTAGCTGGGTGATAGTACTTCATTCATTGCAACACCTAAATTGTAAGAAATATACGTCATTGATACACAAAAACTGTTCAGTGTATCTTTATGCAACTTCTGATTTAGTGTAGAGTAAAAGACATTAGCACATAACATATTTGTAAGATCCTTTTAGTTGCCAGGCTGGCAAAGGTAGCCCAGTCTTATACCCACTTGAATTTTGAGAAGAGCAAATCTAATTTCAGAATCTCAGCCAAGGGGTGTTGATTGCACAAGCAAAAAAGAAAGATTTTCGGATTGTGTTTTTGTTGTTGTTAACTTTCTGGGTCAAATCTATCTCAGAAGGGAGACTGACATTTCTTTTCCAGGGGACTTAGTGTTATATGGAAAACTTTGTTGGCCAGAATTAAAATCATAACAGATACAGGACATTTGATTTACAAAAATCCTGACTCAATTAATCAATCCGGTTTTCAAAGTGAAACATTATGATTGTTGATCATTTTCACATACACCATCTGTTGAACCTTTTTGGATATTTAATTGACCTAACTAAAAACATCATTGCAGACATTAGGGTGAATCTGATGGCACACACAGCAGCAAAGTCACTTCAGGACTATCAGCCAAAAGGTTTCCTCATTTTCAGGACTTGGTATTGAATATAGGATAACCCGAGGCCTGCGAAGAGTTTGGGTTTTTTTTCTACATTTCGAAATATTTATTTTCACCAGTTTATGAGAATCAGCATTAAAATACATGCAAATTAGTCCAAACAAGCCAAGTCCTTAGGTATTGGCTTTTTGAGAGGGCGGCCAATATAGAGGTAACTCAAAACACACTGACAAAATAACCTACTCTGTGCAAAATCCTAGGACACTTTTAAACTAGGTACGCCCGCTTTCCCGCAATACACAACGCACTGTGGGATTGCATGTTAAAGCGCAGTTAGCAAAGACGGTCCGTGCGCATAGTAATGTCCAAGGGAATTACAAAAACACCTATACAAAATTGCCAGTAGCATACTGAGCAGAGGAGTTTCTCCCACTGGCTCCAAATATTGGGTTGCAGTTGCTCCCTCTGGTAGATGTTCACAAATTTATTTCGTTCACTATTTATTTGAAAAAGGGTTTTACTGAAAAAGTAATTTTACTTTTCCTTTAAAATGAAGGGGTCAATC
>JAMKCH010019141.1:0-21175 GCA_023653785.1 Ophioderma brevispina | reverse complement strand
GCTATATTTTTGTATTCTCATTTAATAATTATTTTCCATCCTAAGGTAAGATTCGGACATTCAGTCCTTCCATCGCTTAGGGATGTAACATGAGGGTGTTTGAGAAGCATAACCAATTTTACTGAAGGTATCCCCCATCCCAAATGTATTCTCCTTCTCATTTTCAATATATTACTTAAGCTGATTGCTTTCTGTAAGAAGCATTAAAAATAAGATTTACAATTCAAGACATTCACATAGCGAAAATGTTATTTTGCTCAATAATTATCACTTTAAAAACAAAAAAAAAAAAGTAACTTAACAATAATTTAGTTTTCATTTAGGGTGCATGCATGCCTTCCATTTCAATTACAAATTATGCCACATTAACCAATGCACGATTGTATTTGTGAAGCCAGTAACAATATTTGTAGTCAGTTTAAAAATTAAAAAGAAACCCCTTTATAAGTGGTAATTCATTAGGATCTTAGGGGGATCTAGGGCCCCAAGAAGTTGTTGCAGGAAACATAAGTTCGCATGGTATCAGCAGCCGAAAGAAATCCCAAACCCAGTTATGGTTAGTCCTAGGAACCGTTTTTTTGTTTTTGTCATCACCTTACCTTTTTGGCATGGAAGATGGCATTGCCTAAAGTCAACTAGTCACATTAAGTTGAGAAAATCTAAAATTCTGTATAACAATATGCATATTTTTCACCCTCGCGCTTAAGCGCAGCGAGGGTGTTAGTCACGATGGGCGAATCTCGATTTCGTATGTGTGACAAAAATCAGGGCTGTCATTTTTGATCGTAAGTAGATATGAAATTTTGGGGGGGTAGGGAGGATATGGGAAAAGCCTTGATAGAGCAATATCCCGGAAATCGGGGCGTTTTTGGTCCGCTCGGAGCGGTTTTCGGGCTGTGGATCTTTAGAATTGGAGGGAAATTTGAGGGAAATTGGTAATATTCCGATGAGGTTCGGACTATGCGCCGTGATTTAGATTACGCCCTGCCGAGGTCTGGCATTTGGCAAAGAATTCTAGCTGTGTTCTCTCTGGTTCTATGACATCGATCGATTCAAACGCTCCTTTGGGGGTATGCCTATCATATGATGGTGTTGTAAGCTCCGTCTATTCAAGGGGTATCACCGAAAATAATAACGTCGACAGATCGTCCTTGCAATATTACGGCGGTCCAGTATTTCCCACGGTGTAGTCTGTGACACAGACCCCGAAAGGTACTGCAATATGAGGGGCTCGGCGAACATCAAACATTTCCCCACGGTTGCTACGGCATTATAGGCTAGCTAATTTAGTATGCATGATCTTACTTCCCCACCGACCCGTAGTCATGAGCGGGTTGCACCATCAATTTGTATCTTTACAAACACGTGATCTCGTTTGTTTTGTCCTGGCCCACGATTCACCAATAGAGAGTCCATTACAACATTACATGACCGCGTTGATAAAATAACATATGTTGCCTTTGGCCGCGGTCCTTCATGCGTGTTATGCATGGAGGTGAGGGCTGTCATAAGAACAGTGTCAACACGGGAGTCAACACAGCGATGTTCAGCGATGGCTACCATTACAATTGCTACAGTGCAATGATTATGGTCCAGAGAGGATGAGAAAGATCTTCTCTGGTAGTGGTATGGTCGCTATTCGTATTCACTCGGGTCGCCACATCGGGTATTGCGCCAGTAGTTATTGCACTTACCCCCCAATCTGGGACTGCAAACTTGCATTGGAGTAATTGGAGGAAATTATACTTTTGAAAATTCTTTAAGCTTGACATGATGGATTCAAATTTTCTTGAAAGGTGATTTAGAGAGGATATCATAAAATGCACAACATATAAGAAGTTGGATTGATTTGTAAAAGGATTAGCAGGCATGAGAATCTTCAGTTAAAAACTGAATTCAGTTTTTTGTTTTTGGCCCGAAATTTACGCGTTTTCATTATTTCAGCCCGATTTAGGGTATTTTTGATGGATTTCACGCGTTTTTTCAGTTTTTTTTCGCTTTCAGTTTTGTTTCCGAAAGATTCATTCTCATGCCTGATGAGGCTGCCTCTTCAGATATAAGTGATCTTTCCTCTTCAACACAGTATAATCTTTCACTCCCAGTATTAGCGGGAGGTGTGAGGAATAGCCTTTTATGGACCCGACTGCGACGTGCGAATAGTTTATTACTTCTGACAATTACATTTTAGATGTGGGCAAGAGTTATAGTAGGGTGTCCAGTGTTCACTTCGATTGCCGTCATACGGGATTCGTGCAAGTCATGGTGGAAATGTACATTTTGAAATAAAAACAGTAATAACAATTTACAACTAAATCATTGTATTTTGACTACAAATTTGGTTAATAACTCAGAAGACACGTTTTTAATAATCATTAACTCAAAATGCCTCGTGGGAAGGAAAAATGTATTTTCTTGAGGCGAACTGATGACCTAGTTTTGCGCAACCGCGTAGTTTCATGCACCATCAGATTTTTGGCGTTCACTTTTTGGGCTGTGATAGCCCGTCTTTTGATGATTTTCGCGCTGTATGTTGTCATTGTTTTGAAAAATATTATTTTTAGTATAACCTTGAGACACTTTCCTTGAATTGTCCTTTTTTTGATAATGGGAAAGTATTTTTTTTATTTTTTTGAAAGTTTACCCTCGATATTACGGTGTGTCCTTGCGTGTTTGAAACATCGAACAACACATTCAGTGAAGCTTGATTCCTGGCGAAAACATTTTACATTGAACCATTTTGCATCAGACGCTAAGAAAAAAGAGCGAAAAGCATTTTTCCACGCCCCCCTCATGCCAAATATAGATGTACAAACTCATGGGAAATGTCAAAAAGAGCGTGAACCAATCACGTAGGCTTTGCCGTTTGACTGTTACGCGAAGAACTCGGGCAGTGGACACAGCACAACACGTGCTTGAGCCTGAGGAGGCTCGATTTGCAGCCGGCGGAGTGAGAAGGGGTTTTAAAGTCGCCGTTGTTGTATAAAATATTTGCCCAATACGGCTTTGAAAAATTCATATCACATTAAGACGATAATATATAACAACTGTGTCAAAAATATCGCATGAGCATTGATTCTGACTGTCATCTGAGGTTAGAAGTCAACAGTCGGCAGTAGGGCCATAGGATGGGAACGGGGCAAGTTATGTATGGTACAGTGTACAGCGCAAGATGAATAAAGCTGGCTGTATCACATGCAATATTGCGATTTTTTACGCCATTTCAGATCTCGTTGTTGCTCTTTTATCAAGTATTTAATATAACATTTTCAACATATATCTTACCAAAAGGACAGATTTTTAGATATCGGGAAAGCAGTGTTCTGATTTTTTGAAAAAGTAGTCAAATTTTCTCTGAAAATTCAAAAACTCCCCGCGCGACCTTTATACCAGGTGTCGCGCTGAGTAGAGAGTGCTATAATATAGTTGACACATATTTTCTATTTTTACACCACATCTCGGTCTTAACAAAGCAAGTGTAAGCTAGTTTGTTAATGCAGACTTTCAATGCATCTGACCGAAATTATGTATTTTTTGGACATCGCCGCTGTATGTATGCCTGTGTGGCCGAGTGCTGTAGCTTTGCATGCCAATTTGTTTGCATGCAGCATTTTTTTCTGATTTTTTTTAAAACCACGATTCTCGTTCTAAAAAATAGGCTTTCTTAAGATAAGATTTTAAGTATTACTTTCAACTACAACTGAAAGAAAGATATATTTTTTGGACATAGAGGAAAAGAAAGTGTTTGTTCTTAATTTTGTTTGAAAGAAAGCATCATTACCCACTCATGTCAAACAACTGCACTGTGCTGTACCCCGGGCGCCGGGGGACTGTACCAAACTGTCACATCGTCGTCATCACCGGCAAGCTCAAGTTTTGAGCCAGAGAGTTGCCGGTTACGCGACACATCCCGTGGCTATGTGCGTCATTTTTGTATTAAATAAATGTCAAACAATTCATTCATAATGGTAAATCCAAAACTTATAGGCACAACATTTGAAGGTTATTTCTCATCATACAGTGTATTTGTTTGCTATGTTTTGATGTTGGTGTTGGCTGTTTTTTTAATATTTTGTAGAGCTTTATATTTCTCTTCTGTATGGAAGATCACCAGGCACTAGTACGATTTCCCTGTATTTTGTCCGTTTTTTAGTCCCATAAGTGAAAAAAAAAATGAGTACGGTTCAGAATATCTCGAGCGACTTTCAAAAAACAAAGAAATAGATTTAAAAAATAATTCGCTAGGAAAAGTCCTTAGATAGGTGACCAATAAATTTCTGAAATTTGATAACATAATAACCACCTTTTGAATGATATTTCCCCTTAAAATGGGAGAAACATTCACAAATCGGAATCAACATCAAGTGATTAAAAACCCAAGTTTTATTCCCGACAACTTTAACTGATACCAGCATTTGATTTTATGCTGTTTACACTGATTAGCCCTATTAAGTATGTCCATCAAGTGCCAGTTATTTTGTAAGAGACTGTTTTGTTATTTGATTCGCAATCGCTCGTGGGCAGTATTATCTCCTACAAAGCTCAAGGCAGGGGGAAACGGTAAATCATTCAAACAGTTTGTCTGTATTTAATATATTTTCTACATTTTTTATTATTAACTCTCTCTGAATTAAATTGAGGCTATATTTTAAGTTTATACATCATTTCAATATCGTGTTTTCTCATACTGCAGTTGACGCAGTAAATGAAGTTAATGAATGAAAACGTTGGAGATATTGGGGTGGGTCTCCTGAAGCATCAAAAGGCATCACTATCAGAACTTTAAGAAAATGCAAAACATCTGATTTTACTCTCAAATTATATTTCTTTCTTCCTCTTAAGTAAAATACTGAAAGGCTAATAGCTAGATCCTTGCCTCTGATATAAGGCTCCTAGGTGAACACCTAACTGCCTGATATGAGCTTTGTTACAGGTTTGGGTCAAACAGTCCACTTAGCTTCAAGTGCTTCCATGCAGGCAGAGTGGCTTATGGACTTCAAGAAACTGAAAAAAATGCCTTGATGCCTTCCCATGTTGACAAATTGCATTGATGCCGATTACAATGGCTGCATTGCCTTTCATGCCCTTGCAATTTGAAGGCATTTTTATTGGCCATTAAAAAACTGCCCTTGCCCCCAGGTCTCCTTTATTTTGCACCTGGGATATCGCGCCAAACATCAATGATGATACATAGTACGTTGACGGGTTAAATAAATGCGACTGGGGGGAGGTTATAAACAAGAGATTGAGTCATTCGTTCAGTTTATTTTCTGTTGACGACGATTATGATGTTTAGAGACTTTGCATACGAAAACTCTTGTCAACTTGAAGGATAGTGATTCAGTTGATACGTTATTAGGAGGATTCTAACAAACTAAAACATATAAAGATGTGCTAAAAAACATGGTGCTAACACTATTAAAACATTGTAAAGATGTTCAGTTCTTGTGTGAACTTATGTCTCTGTAGTTTTGACGTCCGTGATGATCGGTTAACACCGGGAGTTGACGGAAAATCTTGAATGGCGGCCATCTTGAAAAATAAAAAATAAAAAAGCCCTCCTTTTTTTTTTCAAAAAACCCGGACGAAGAAACATTTGTTATTTTTTACTTGAGCCGAACCTGTGCGGGTGGATCATTCTAAAACAAGCCAGAATTAGTACAAATGTTATCTGATCAAGTACGGAAGTAAAGCACTGAGTGAATTTAGCGGTTAGCGTTCAAGAATCTAAATTTAGACATGTCATTGGTTAACACGTAGGCCTAAAACCAAAAATAATTACAAAAAAATCTATTTTTTTTGTGTGTTTGATAAGTAATATTTCTTATTCCAAAACTGCGGAAGAACAACAAACACTGTAAGGTTTATTTCTGTTTATATCTAACGAACAAGGTCGTTAAAAAATGTTTTTTTATGCTGTTAGTCTAGTATTTGAGGCTTGGCGCCATCGTCTGGACGGACATCGCATCTGGTGGTAAAAGATCAAGCTTTCACTTCTTGCAAATTCCGGGGGGTTTTGTTGTTTTACGCACAGCGTTGTCGTATTGATAATGCATTAATTATGCCATAGCAATTAATGTGTACAATAAATACCTACGAAGCACTTGTAGGCCAACGATTAGTCGTGTCACAGCCTGGGAAAACTGATTTACTACTCCACATGAACATACTGTGTGGGAGTATATCAGGTGCAATGAAATGGAGTTGGTTTCCGCTATCGCGGCGAAAAACTCTCTCGCGCTGGACACGATCGGGCCGCTCGCTTCGCTCGCGGTGCTCCTCTACATACGAGTCTTAAACAAAGACTAGCCAACGCTATACTATGCTATGCGTATTGGAGTGAAATTGGTTCGTGATAATGATAATTCTGTAAAATCGTCATATTTATGGATGTGAAATCATGTAGACTGAAGAGGCAATGTGAGTAGATAGTAATCAAATTATACCACCTGTCATTAATTTTTTTTTCACACAAACACGTGATCCGGGGAGGCGAGGGCTGGTGTAGTGGGCTTATCCACTCGCTTTAACCTATGCGGCCCGGGTTTCAATCCCTGCGGAGCAATTTGTGTAGTACGTAATTTGGTTGCCGATCCATACCGTCCTCGCAGGTTTTCTCGAGAACTTCGGTTTCATCCTGCATCTAAATCGGACTTCTACCCACAATGCATTCCTTGAGGTCTGGATTTACTCGTTGTGTTCTGTAGCAGCCTAAGGCGTGCCACAGTGGTGCCCTGAGCACTTCGGTGGAATTGTCGCGCGTTATAAGAATGAAATATATTATTATTATTATTATTATACCGTTGTGCGAGATGTTTACGGCCCGGTTTGGGAAAGCAAATATAGTCCGTTGGGAGCCATAGTCCGGGGCTCATAGACGATAACGGAATAAAGAGTGAAAATAATGTTGCGTTAAGAGTCAACTAGAATCGATGCCCTATTGTTCGGACACCGCGGGGGGTGGTACTACCAGGGATGCCGAGTCACAGCCTTGTGTCTGTGTTGTTTAAAATAATATGCCATACATCTTGTGTGTGAATCATATGGAGGGGAAGGTGGGTTGTTGGAGAGGGGGAAGGGTGGGTTGTTGGATAGGGGAAAGGGTGGGTTGTTGGATAGGGGAAGGGTGGGTTGTTGGAAGGGGGAAGAGTGAGTGGTGAGGGGGCCAGGTGGGCGGGGTTGGTGGGGGCGCACCAGGGAGGGGGCCCGTGTGGGGTACATCAAAGTAGGGTGGGGTGACCCGGGACCTTCATAACCCCATGTGACCTTCATGATCCCGTGGACCTTGAGACCTGGTAACCCCATGTTGGACCTCACGGGGACAATGTTGACCTCATGGGGACCTGGTGGACCTCATGTGACCATGGTGACCTACAGTGACCTGGTGACCTCATGTGACCCTGGTGACATCATGGGACTGGTGGTGATCAGTGACCCATGTTGTTGACCTCATGGGACCTTTGCGACCTGTCAACATTTGGTCCCATTTAAAGTCAGTGTATCGGGGGGAGGGGTTGGGGGCTTCGTCGACGACGGGGGGGGTTTTTGGGGTGTGTCGGGGAGCGGGGCAACGGTAGGGTGGTGCATCGGAGGGGACCTGGTGACCCCATGTGACCTTTGTGCCTCATGTGCTTGTGAACCCACATGACCCTTATGTACCTTGTGTTACCTGGTGTCATTGTTACCTCGGTGTTCTTGTGACTTGGTGACCTCATGTTGGACCTTGGTGACCTATGTGACCTGGTGAACCTCATGTCACCTTGGTGACAATGTCACCTTCTTTTGTTGTGAACTCATGTCACCTTGTGACCTCATGTCACTTGGTGAACTCATTGTCACCTTGGTGACCCATGTCACCTTTGGCCGCCATTCACAAACCGGACGGACAGACAACACCCATGGTCCAACAACCATGATGTATTGTTTTTGTAAATGACACAGAAAATTCATGATAATTCCTCAAATCAAGTTATAGTACTTGAACAGATTATTTGGATATTTACGGGTGTTGTCGGAAGGTAATTAATGGCTTTTTCTTTCATGCTCTTACCAATTTTGAACCCCCAACTCATCTCTTATACTATTGGTTTATTTCTTGGTCTTTTTCACATAATGTTCAGAGACGTTTGATAACATGGTTGCTCTTGCTTAGAATAGGGACTCACTGGGCACTACCAGTTTTCACTGTGTAAGGGTCCGTTCCCGAATCAGTCGTAAATCTCGTGCCTGAGTGGATTTAATTTGTCCAAATGCTTGTAACTGGATGAAAAGGTTTTATGTGTAGGACATATGCATATAGGATTACACACAAAGGGGGGGGGTTTGGGGGCCGAACCACAGGTTTACTATAATCAACAGTACCAACGGTAAGGTTACGCTTTTTACTTTGTGTCCAAAAATCAAATAATCAGGATGAATTCATTATTCTGCCACCATATCCATTATGCAGTTTATTTCCTTTGAGGCTGCCAAATGCCAGAGGTAGGCACAATACTAAAGTGATAGGGAAAACCCGTCGCAGGACGACACAGGGGCCGTTTTGTAAAAATAAAGAAAAAAAAATACCTTTAAAATCTGTTATGTTGTACTTTATTGTTGCAGATTAATAGGCATAACTTTTGTATGTGTATCATAGAAGAAAGAAAGTACCAACAAACCCACGTACTTTATGGCCCAAACTTTTATTTCGAACTCTTTGCAATGATAGTCAAAACTCAAAATCTAAAATTTGCACCAAGTGTGCGAGGGTTTTCCCAGATCGCATCCAAATTCTTTCCAAATCAATCATGGACATGTCCTTCCATAGTCATTATGGTCATAGACATGAAATACAGTAAGAGGGAGTTGGGAATGCGGTAAAAAGAAAAGAAGGGTGTTGGAATAAGTAGGAATGGTAGGAAATGGGTCGATTAGGGTTGTTGCGAAAGCGTGGGGGGGGAAACGATTGGGGGTGTTGGACACTTGAGAACAAGGAGGGTGTAGAATGGGGTGTGGGAAGGAAAGGGAGCTATTGGGGAGGGAGAGATTGAGGAGGGACGAGGGAGTAGATATTAGGTAAGAGGAAATGGGTGTTGGTGTGGGTAATGGAGTGGGAAGGGGTACTTGGGATGATGGTAGAGGGTATAATGTGGATTTCCAACATATTTGGTTTCTGCCTGTAGATACAAGATGATGTTGTGACCTACTTAAATAAGTGTATGTGCTACATCAGGTTTGGCGTCAGGGGATGGCACCAAGCATATCAAAATTCAGAATTTTAAACGGTTTTTAAAGCAATACATTGCATTAATTGTTTTTTTACCTACATGAGTTAATCATGAAATTTTTCCTCTAAGTGCACGCACCCCTGTCCTAAAATTGTAAGCGAGGGTTACATTGCATGTTTGATCTCTAGTTTTTATTTAAGGTTATGTAAGGAAACTGTGTTCTTCTTTTCAGGTTACTCAGTAATAATTAGTTGTTTGTTTATTTCTTCTTTTAATGGTCAATATTAGAGAGGAATTTAAGTACCCTCCTGTTTTACCATATGGCCCAGTCACAAAAGTTACAAAAATATAGTTTACACTTAATTCAGTTGTTTAAAAAAATAAAACAAATTTTAAATTTACAAGTAAATAATTATACAATCAATTATTCGATTAATATAAATTTAACACTGCATAGAAATATATTCAGCTATATTAACAAACTGGAACATATTCTCGAGTTAGCAATGTTAAAAGCTAAATGATCAATTATACAGTGGAGTCAATAAAAACCCTACAGCAGGAAAGAATTTTTCGTTCAAAGGTTAAAGTTTTTTGCGTAACTGACTTGATTTGGCTGTTTACAGGGATAAACAGGCTATCAGAAGATTTTTTATTTGGTGTCTTCGACCTTTGGGTTCAGAAACATTTCAATTTTCGGAGAGGCTAAAATTCCGTTTGGCCGATTTTACCATACAATGCGGAGAGATTGACATCGACGTATACTATAACACATAGCAAAGACAATCACACATGCAATTTCAGATGTAATCGCTTTCTACTCGCAAACATATCATTTTTGAATAAAATGTGTAACATAATTATAATTAAAATACTCTTCAACAATTAAATTACCATTGTTCACTCACAATAGTCCGTTATTTAGAAAATCAAACTCCTATCAATGTCTCAGTTCAGAACATAATGGAAACTGCTCCAGATTTTTTGTGTTTTACATCTCCAGGTTAATTATTTTGCCCACTACAGATACTCAGATCCAATAAATTGCGAGAAGAACTAAAGCTGAAGTTTTCCTGTAAAATAAATTGGATTAAAAACTTAAACTGCATTATCACACTGTTTTTTCAAGCGGAATACACAACCTTCAATGGTTTCACTTTAGCTCCCCAATTTCGTTGTAGGTTAAAACATGAAATCTTGCTGAATCAAAGTAAACTGTGGTCTTACACCAGCTATCTTGACTTTCTTATTTGGAAATTGAACATTTTTTTTTCCTCAGCATTCCGTTGTAATCTCGGGGATATATTTTTATAATCCTTCAATTATTCTCCCACCCTTCTATTGTTTTAACATAATTTTGGGTTAATTTTTTTAACTCAAACACCAGCGAAGACCATGCCTACTCTATGTAACGATGCATCTTTGTGTCGGTCAAAATCGGCCAACAGATTTTTACGTCTCTCAGCAAAATAGGATAAACTTCTTCTCCAAAGTCCAAATGACCCAATAATGTTTTCTGAAAGCCTGTTTTACCCCTCTTAATCACCAAGGCAAACATTTGAGCAAAACAATCTTAACTATTTTAATTTATTTTTTATTCCTGAATGTGGGTTTTTTTTGACCACACTGTATGATCAAATAATGCAAAATTTGGCTTCTTCTCATAGTCTACACATAGTTAAATAAAAAAGATTTCCTTTTCCTTCACACCTTGCTTAGGTTACCCCCCCCTCAATAGCCCTCTGAGTACCAATCAAAATAGTGCTCTATATATCTGTGTAATACCATACAACCATTGTTACTATCTCTGGATTTGTTCATTAAACATTATATGACTTCCAATAATGCCATTGAATAGGCATGTAGTGCCCAGTGCCTTGAACCTCAGCGGTCTACAATATTTCTTACAGTATCTCTGATTGGTGATTGCATAATATAACATTATATAGCCTCTAAATAACCAATCAAAATACAATTAAATGCATTACAATGTTTAGGCAATGAGAGTCAATGTTATTTATGTTTTCCCGATACTTTTTGACTGTTTCATTTTTCATTAGTTCTTAATTTTGGGCAGTAACAGCCATTTCTCCTGGGATTTCACCAACCTTCATGTTGCTCTAATTACCTAATATTGTGTCAAAACAACGCCCTACATTTAGAAATGATTTTGCAACTGTTCTTTGGTTTAAAATCTACTAAAATCACATCACAAGATGTGATCACAAGAAGAAACCTTGACATTTTCTTTAGAATACAAAATAATGAACTTTTTAAGGATTTCAGCATCTCAAACGCGGGCAGAAAATCATAACACGGGCGGGTTACGGGAAACATAACATCGACTTTCATACGCCTTATATGTTACACCCTCTATTTCAACACATGTTTTGACCCAATTCGGTGATTTCACTTTTTCCCTTCTTTGACTTGTAAGTTGACAGAGTATTAATGTCAAATGTGTTTGTTTTTTTCTGTAGATGCGTGCCTGGCTCACAACTCATAATCCACTCACCCAGTCTCAGGACCACTAGTGTAATCCCCTGGGTCAGGAATGCTACTTGACTAGATGCGTTGGTCCCACTTGGAGTCAGCGCACAGCAAACATAAACAAGATACAACAAGCGCCAGACAACTGGCTGTCCCATGGGATCCGAACCAAAGACCACTCCAATGGCTGCCTTACTGCGTTCTTTAGCCAGTGGAAAACATTAGCATTTGTGTCCTGGTTATTTGGCAACGATTACGACGACTACAACGGAAGACTATAATAGTACTAGCAGTAGCATCGACATCACCCAGTGAAGTATCTGCGTAGTGTGAAGTACATGTCAATATCTTCAGCTCAATCCTCGGAACATGTCGGTCAAGCAATAAAGTCAGCCACTCTGTATATATTTAGTGTCAGGAGCGGGAAATGACGCCTAGCTAAAGGGAATATTATCAGTGTATATATATCATCCTATGCAGTGAAGTGTGAGACTAAGGGAGTTGTATACTGTACTATACACACCTAAGCACTTCGATAAGTCAGCATAGAGCTCTTTTACTTTTTTTATTATTATCATTGAAATATGGCTCGGAGACTTGTTTACTGTAAGGTGGTGCTGGCAACCTCCATGGTATGGTTTCTATTGGATATTATGCTCATCATGTACTACAAGCGAGTGGGGGAGTGATGTAAAGTGTACACATGACGGACACGCTCCGAGGGATTTAGAAAGTAAGTTATAGGCTCCGGCCCATGGCAATGGGGAATATGCCTTATGTTTGTGATTTGTATAACCACAGTGTGGACAGTCAAGTGGGATGTTAACAGAGGCTGTTTTTTTCTGTTGTTGTAGGTATGCATGTTGTGTGTTGTTTACAACTTTGAGTATTTGAATTGGAATTGATAAGCCCGAGGTTTGTTAATGGTGATGCTGACCTCCTCGATTTCCCTTCAAGTGACTGGTAGAAATCTCTTGGTGTTTATCTTAACCTGGTAGTCCAGTATCTTCAAGAGTTTGTATGTTTTAGACTTTAACCTGTTGTTGCATATGGAGTCACTTCTCCTGTTCGGGAGCTTTAAATCCAGGGTGATATTAAAAGAAGTTCTATGACATCAGTTAATAAAGACAGAAGTGTTCAGTAGCTGTCAATTGCACATGATAGGTCGGTGATTGTCACCATGACCACTACCGTTTCAAAATATATAGCAATAAATTTGAATAAGATAAAGAGATAAAAGGTAGGAATGGTAGTGGATCGTATCCTCCTAAAGCAAGGACCTGCGACCAGGAATGTATCTTGAATTTTGAGGAAGTCAATGTTGTCAAAAAAATAATAGGTTTTATTAGCATCTGTAGCCATTGGAAAAAAAGCAGTACATCCTGGGTAGAAGGACTAACACTAAACTTGTTTACATTTGAATTAAAAAATTGTACATTTTTTTTACTTTTTTTATAATATTACAATCAAAGATTACACCAAGGTATTTGAACAAACATTTTCCATAGAGCTTAAATTATGGCATATTTTGAGGGTTTTTAGAGTCTTAGGACGCTTGCAGGGTAATAGAATCATAACCTCCTTCACAGAATGCAGATAAAAGTAACCTTGCCTTATGCTGTATTCCAAGATGTGGCATGCACTCACCTTGATTGTCCTTCCCAATAGCCCACTTTTTGGGTTAGGACCAGTAGATTCCCACATTGTCTCACTTACATACTAATTAAGAAATAAAGTGTTTGCATGTAGTTTAATTTCTGGGTGAATATGTGTCCTAAGGGTCAGAAAAACCTAAATAATTTTGAAAGTTTTTCTGGCCGATGATGCATTATGAGCCCAACAGACCACTGCAACTCCCCCCCCCTTTAATTTCTATTTTTAGTTACCTAAAACAAACAACTTCATTTAATAATAAAATGCATTGGCGAAACCCCATTATTGCAGAATATGGGTCAGTAACTGACCAATCATAATGCGCATTTTCAATAATGGGCACAGAGTACTAAAAATTCCAAATATAGTGGCCCATACTTTATTTTCAGGAATGGGAGCAATAAATGTACTACCTATGAAACAAACTGTCTGATTAGCTCATTCAGTAAACCAATAGCTAAAATAGCTTGATAATATCGTCTGTGTAAACCAATATCAATATTCTTATAATATCCTATTTGGCTCATTCTGATAGTATCTCAAAAGTGACCTCAAAATAGCCTGAAGGGTTCTTAAACACTAAGTTGATGGAACAAATAATACCAAAAACAAGTTTGGCATTTGAATAAATAGTTTTTTCAAGGATTGCATATAAGATCCAGCACAGGGTTAACATTTGGCATGAATCCCAATAGTCGTGTTCAGCTTACATGGGAAAGATTGAAGTTTAAGCTTGTTTTAGAAAGGTGGCTCATTCTTGGAGGAATTCACAACATTTTGGTTCCCTGAGTTGATTTTGTTTTGAACTTTTAAGCTCCTTAATCAGAAGAAAAATAAACACAGGTCGGTGGCAGACTATACTGGCGGTGACCCTATGACCATGCACTGGCACATGTTTTTCGCCTGGTAAAATTACCTTGGCTGACTACATAGGCAACAAATGATGTGACTTTCTACTATAGATAGAAATCGTATACTAGGTAAAGCGAGAGTGTGTTAAGGAAGAAGCGTCAGAAAGCCATGTTGGAATTCTTGCGGTAGAGATTATGTGTACTTTGTTATTCCCTATGAAAGTAAAGTAACTGGTACAGGAAACCAGTGATTATACTTCAAAGCACTACACTTACAATTTTGTTATAAGTGAAGAAAAGGTTGAGTTGTTCACTTTGAAGTAGTAATAGTAAAAAACCAAAGTTTTAATCACCTCAAGCAATCAATCTTTATAAATTTTCATAAAAAAACAATACATCAAATAACATCAAACACACATAAACATGGAGGAGTAGCTGGAAAGCCAGTTAGGCCTGAAAATCACCTACCCCTAAAAACAAAGCAATTACGAAAATTAAATAACGACCAAAAGCATAACACAAGACATACAAATGCTGATTTAAATCCGTTATATCCCACTAACGAATCACAGCAAATACTGCTGTGTAAGGAGTTTAATTGAGCAAAATATAATGTGACTGGCATGTGCCCTTCATGGCATCATGTACTGGATGGCCACCATTAACGGCCCAGAGCCGACGCCCTTGTAGGTAGATCTTCTTTTTGGTTCTACCAGGGTAACCAGCTAACCCTCCTCTGATGGGGTTTAGCATGCCGACAACCCGGACCTGGGCAGGTTGTCTGTTACCAGGATACCGGTAGTAAGGCCCCAAGAAAAACCTGACCTGACTTGGACCTGACCTGGAAACCTGACCTGACCTTACCTGACCTGACCTTGGGTTCCTGACTAGACTTGGTCAGGATTGTTTGAAAACTACATTTTTTATTTTTTACCTCTCGGCCATCACAAATGACCAGAAGTATGGTTATATTGTCCCTGTTTGTGTCTGGCGTGAGCATGTCCGTCTGTCTGTGTGTCTGTCGATCTGTCTGTGGGCGATTTAATTGTGTGACTGCATTTCTTATGTATTGCTTATCCGACATGATTTGTGTGTCTCATTTTTTTACTGCTAATTTTAACAAAAAAGTCACACACAAACAAGTATACTTTGCATTCACTTATCCATGTGTGTGTGTCTGAAATTTCTTGAGGTGCTTTGTATCCGTCAAGAACTACAGATGCAATGATCATCAACTTTTTCGGAAGATTGACCCCTATAGGAGGCATTAATTTCATAGAGACTGACCGTTGACCCATTTCCTCCTGGTCATGGGATAATTTTACAATTGGACTTTTTGTAACCAATATCTCAAGAACCACTAATGCTAGGATCATGAAACTTGTTTGGCAGATCCCTGTAGAGGTCTACAACAAATTCAATGGAAAATGACATTTGACCTTATTTCCAGGTCACAGGGTCAATTTTAAAATTGTTCCTGGCAAACAGGTTTTAAAATGTAATCCCCTTTATATTTTTAAGGAAGCAATATGTTTTTAATTATTTTAGGTGTATGGTAACTTTCAGGAGAGGAGTGAGCTTATTAGGTATACTAGATTCACTTCATACACCTAAATCCAAATTTTAAACTTGAATTTGTTTTTATTTTTTGTTTTACTTAATATGCATTTAACAAATTTCCCATATGATTTGACATGCCAGTCAGTCAGTGGCTTCAGGGAGGTAGATTTATTGTTGCACACTCAATGCATAGAGGCCACACTGTCTAATGGTCTTTGAGATGATTTGTTTTCTTATGATTTTCAAAGAGACAGTGCTCTTATATCACTAAATTACTGAAGTGACTTCAACATGACCCCTGTGAAATATAGTCCCTATTTAATTGAGGAACCACCAGTGCAGTAAAGAATATTCTCTCAACAAATCTAATCTAATGAGGATGTCCTTTTCAGACTGGGACCAGCTGAACTATTCACCCAACTTCAAACTTACACTGGTACCCCACGTTCTTTGGCTTGGTCATATATTAGTCTGCCCAAGACTGCTTCTGGCTGCTGCCTTTTTAACAATTACCGTACTGACCCGAGTATAGTCCCATGCTTGAGTAAAATCCCACCCCTAAGGTTTAGGAAAATTTCAGAAAATTCTAAAGATCTGTTTATTATCCCTTGCCAAAAAATTGGCCTACACTGACTGCAAAATTCGGAAACCTGTTTTCTTCAAACAACAAACCTTTTAGCCTTGATATTTTGAACAATGTCATGTGTAGGGTCAGAGGGCACCTAATGAGGGCAGCATTATTTCCCTTTTTTTCACTTTCCTGATTTTTTGTCACGACATTTCTAAAATACAGTATTCAAATTCCCAATATTTCAATGATAATTTACAGAAGATTTCATAGTATGATATCCACAATACTGTGAATAAAAAATATTTAGGTCGGGAGGTCATAGAGCCTAGAGGTCACCAAATTAAATATGGCTGCAGCCAATACACTGATGGCAAATTGGTTCAGTTTTTGCGACTATTTTGTTTGTTTTTTGCTTATAAGAATCACTAAAGTTACATTATAGCCATTAATGAATGGTTAGTTACATCACAAAAGATGAAATCTACTTCAGAATGAGGGTGGAAACTATTTACTATTGAAAATGGCATTTTTTCCAACATTCTGAGTCTTCAAAATTGGAAGTCATGAGGTGGCTGTATAGTGTATATGGCGAGTAGGCCAAGATATTTTCAACTCCGGCTTAGGGCAAGATTGGGGCATTATCCCACCCCAAAATTTCAAGGTATTTTCAGCTTAAAAAAACTCGGGTGGGACTATACTCGGGTGAGTACGGTAATATTGAATTCACTTTCACCAAATGAAGACAATGATGTTAGTATTAGTAGGCTATATGCCATTTGAAGGTTTGCTTATTTGTGATAAATGGGTGATGGGTTGTCTTTAACAGAATAAAGCACAATACTATATATTATTATTTTTTTGCTTATTTGTGTTAAAGGTGCATTTTGTGTTTCTAGTACCTTCTGTTTTATTTATGGATCATCACTAGCTATCCTTTAGGAAAGCTGTTTTCTTAAAATTTCAGTTGATTGCAATGAGCAAATGTTTGTATCGCAGTGTTTCCATAGGACATTCAGGGGCGGATCTAGAATTTGAAAAACATCAAAATTACCGGGGGGTTGAAAGGCTAAACTTGTCCAAAAGGGGCTGATTTTGCAAGATTTCACAGAATTACCGGGAGACGCGTGCCCCCTCCCTAGATCCGCGCCTGACATTGTTGTTATTTCTGTCCATTTACCAAAAAATGAATTCTCACAACTACAGCTGAATTTGCTGTGTAAAATTTGGTACACATGTGTAACTAAGGCTTACAGTTCAGAAGATGTAAAGTTGGGGGAAGAGGAAGTGGATTACAAAATGTGCTTTAAAATCAACCAGTTTTATAGACAACAAGGTTAAACTCTTAATGGACTGTCTGAAATAAAGCACAATACTATATTACACTTTGTTCTGTAAAATGCAAATAGGGGTGACAGGCTGTCTCCAGGAACTAATTAATTAGCTTCTGGGGGCTTAGAATTGTTTTAAAACATCTCCACAAATGAAAACAACCCCCCCACAAGGCCTGAAAATATCCCCTATAAGGCATATTACCATGTAATTCCTGATCACGTATGCACACACACACATGCGTGCACATCACGCACACACATGTGCATGCACACTCATACATACGCACACACATGCTTACACATGCACACACACATACACACACACCCCTCACATAGACCCCTACACATGACCAAACATACAATTTTAGGCCCTATAGTATCTCAAACTCGCTGTTATGCCATGCAGTTATTTTTCCATGTAATGCTTCCCACTCATAACACATGGACCATCATATAAAGGAGGACACACAATATGTTCTCAAATCTCTAAAATATTCACTATCTTTGTTCAGGATTTTGAATTTACTTGGATTCATTGTGATACAAGAGGCCCTACAAAATACAGTATGTCAGTATCAGGTTACAGCAGTAGGAATAGAATGCATTTGCAAGATTACCTTTCCAAGCAGAAACGGGCCTCCTATTTTAGCGGAAATCTTGCATATTTCCAAAACCTAACCCATACAGACGTGTGCTGTTTCACCACTAACAATACACCGCTATCGGTGATACCGACTTATAAAACCAAGCCAGCACATCTTGCGTTTCTGGGGAACATTGTTCGCAGGACATCCGCAACCCTCCAGCAAGACAGCATTTCTGAAAGGAGTGACCCGCAGACCCACATGTTATGAAATACTGACAATTCCAAGGCTTTGTGTGAGCTTTTCCCCCTTAAGAGCGCATAGGCAGTTTACTTGTTCAACCTAATGTATTAATACGAGAATTCTGCCGATGACGGTAAAGTCATGCGGTGTTTTGTAGCCAGTCGTGCATCGATGTACTATATGTGACACTAGCAATTTTCTTCAGCTATTGTTGTCGTGGCGTTTACCCAAGGGGTTTAAATCAGGTTTATTGGAGTGGACATTTTTGCATCAACAAAACATGTGCCCCAGCTTTCTAAACACTTGTTGTTAGTTGATTGGTTGTCTTATATTGTATTGGCATTTTGTTAAACATTTTGCTGAAACATGACATTTATTTGTTCATATTCTACTTTTTCATGAATAAATTGTGCAGATAATTTTAGCATTGGGACCAATTTCGCCTCAATGAGTTGTTTCTTTATCACCTTTCAGTGACGTTTCTGATTAAAAATATGACATGTTTGTACATGCGTATGCACATTAATTTCTGTGGTGAGCTCATTTTCTAATTGGTAAAATTGGTATAAATAGAAACATCAATGGGGGAATAGCAATTAGTCAGTGAAGGATGGTAATAACTTGCAAAGTAGACTGAAATGGCAAAATAGGGCAAATATTAGGCCAAATTAGCTTTTGTATGGCCAAATTAGGCAAATATGTGGCCAAAGTATGTAAATATATAGCTACTTTGAGCATTTGATTTGCGTAGGGACGTGCCTCCAAGAGTCTGGAAGTACATCCCATAGCTACATGTATACCTTTTTTTGCCAAAAAGGACCCTTAGCTATACCAGAGATGCAAAATTTGGGCCAAATTTAACCCAAATTTGCCTGGCATTATTAGCATAAATTTATTTTTAAGGCTTATGGCAGACTTCAGCCTGATAGAATTGAGTTTAATCACATTAAATTGATTAGAACCTAAGAGGATGAAAGGAGGTGGTACCATCAATGCACGATTGCCTGCATGCCATGGGTGAATGCATTTTGTATGGTAAACAAACAAGATCAACACAACATAAGAAATGATCAAATTTACTGGTGAAGATGATGAGACAAGAGGCAGTCGATGATGGATGCCCTCACCTGTTTGTCCAGGGGAGATACAGGCGGTCGCATGCATTATGCAATAACGCTGCTAGCAAGGTGTTTGATCTTAAGCCTGACATTTGCTGCTTATTAAAGTCTAATGCGTGTCAGACAACGTGTTGAAAGATGCTCCCATTTTGAGCACATTTTGTTTTCAATAAGAATACAGAATTAGATTAGCTAGTTTTGACGTGGATCATCAAATCAGCATAGCACTGGCTGTATAATTACAAAATGACCTGTAAATTAATGACAGTTTGATTAATATATCTTCCTGCATTCAAACTCAGTATGTTCACACATACATTCTACCATTATCAAATTGTAATTAATAGGTGGTGGTAATTAATGGATGATGGGTAATTAATAATATGTTGCTAGGTTTTATCAAATTATTTTTGTACTGTGCAGTGGAGTATTTGAAGCTTGAATTTAAAATCTCGCAAATGGGTTTGAGTTAAGTTGGGGGTTATAATGGAGATTGAGAATTTGGGATTAGGACTTATTTATTTTTTATTGTTAAAATAATACTTGGCAAATAGAAATGGGAATTAAGAGGTTCTTATTTTATGTACATCATTGAAAACAAGCCATTTACAGACCATCTGGCAAAACTGGTATGTGTATTTCTTGTTGATTGGTTTGAACTTCACCCAAAAAAGTTTATTTGTGCAATAACCGAAATCTGGACGTAAGCTGCCAGCCTCCCCCATACTACTAAAAAATGAGATTGTCTGTCTGTCTATCCAGCTATGCGTTTTGGTTATGTTTTGACATTGGGGGCTGGTATTTGGCATGAAGGTAGGGGAGGACAGTCTGACCTGTTTGCAGGGTTTCAGAGCGACTCACAAGGTCACAGGTCATCTAGAGGTCAGTTTGCATAGAAATGCCCTATGACTACCAAATTTGGTCAAAAGGACCTCTGACCTGGGCACAGCACAAATCTGAGGTTCAAGGTCACACATAGGTCAAAGGTCACACATGGGGGAAATACCCTACTCTACACAAAAGTTGCAGATGACATGTCTATTTTGCCTGAGAAAAGAGAAATCAATCCATTATATGAACCAGGAAGTGTACATTATAGACTCATTGTAGTGCAGTTTGATCTAAATTGTCTCTGGGACACAATCACTAAGGCAAGGATTTGTTTACTCGAGTCAAAGGAAATAAAGTATGCAAGAGATTTCTGAATTTTATGCTAATTGGTTAAGTTGTGAGGTGCAATATTGCACCTCAATGGATTTGTACCTTTTTACAAGTGACTGTAAATAAAATTACAAGGACTTTGTTGACTTTCAAAGTAGTTATTTAAGAGTCAATTAGATGCCAAAACCTTCCCCTAAATTCAAAAATCTTGGAATCTAGAATTCATCTCCTACACACAGGTCTGTGTAGGGTAATGTATAAATGGTGAAAGTTGAAAACATCAACCTTACATCAATCTTATATTACATTTGATGAAATAGGACTAATTTGGGCCAATTTGTGATAAAAGCCACCCCATGAACTCGCTACAATCACACAATCTAACAGACACCACACCTTGTATGCAATCC
>JAMKCH010019140.1:0-22785 GCA_023653785.1 Ophioderma brevispina | reverse complement strand
TTAGGTCTAGATTACTATTTTTAATTACTACACAAAACAATTATATTTCAATATCACCTTCTACAAACTGTTACAACATTGATAATCTAGAACTGGACATATGGTACTGAAAATATTTACCCCATGACCCATGAAACTCTACATTATTACCATATATGGGGTGTTGGAGTGGGTGATTAAACTTTAGAACAGATGCAAATACTAGTAGGCCATAAGTATACACTTACTGCTGATAACCGAAATGTCTAAAAAATATGCAAATAAGCTAATTGAAATTCATGAATATGCAAATAAAGCAGCCAAAAGCTACACTTGATATTGTGGCGCCTGCAAGAATTGTGTTGCCTGCAAGAATTACAGGAGGCGACACTTGCCTGTCCTTAAAGGTGCAACGAGAGATTTTGAGGCACTCAAATATTGTGTCATAATAGTAATTACATATAGAATAGATGCTCAATAGATTGCTTACATTGTATTTAGGCTACAGAAATGTCTTAAAAGAGAGAAAAAAGCTGATTTTGATTTGCTTATATTTCAATATAAAACAAAGGCTGAATTTTGTATTTGCTCCTATATGAAATTAGAAATTTAACCATTTTTGTACCAAAGAAACATTTTTCAGCTTAACCCTTTCAGATGGGTCATATTTTTATGGAAACGTTTACATCAAGGCAAAAATCAGTACTTTTAATTTTTTTTAGGGACGCCTGATATGTGAAATCTCTCGTCACCTGCACCTTTATTTCTGTCTGTGTGCCTGTATGGCTGTGTGCCCGTATTGCCATGTTTTCAAAGGTTAAAGTTTCGAATAAACTTTCTCAGTCAAGAAGTGTAAGTCCAATTACTACAAAAAGTGGGTCATAGATGCCCCTTGGAAACCTCCATATGATGATGAGGTCAAGGGCCACATAGCAAGGTCAAAGATCATGAGGTCAAATTATAAAATGGGCTGAAAGTATCAGATTGATATAATTTGAAAAGTAAAAGTCCAATAGTTACAAAACTTGGATCATAGATGTCCCTTGCTAACCTTATACCAAGGTCAAAGGTCATGTGAGGTCAAGTTATAAAATAGGCTGAAAACAAAATTGGCTTCATTTGAGAAGTTAGTCCAATAGCTACAGAAATTGGATTATCGATGCCCCTTGGGAACCTTCATAAGATTATGAGGTCAAAGGTCACATACCAAGGTCAAAGGTCATGCGATAAAGTTATAAAATGGGCTAAAAACATCAATTTGGCCTCATTCAAGATGAAAAAGTCCAATTGCTACAGAACTTGGGACAAGTATGCCCCTTGGAGACCTTTATATGATAATATGGTCAAGGGTCACATACCAAGGACAAAGGTCATCTGAGGTCAAGTTAATGGGCTGAAAACATCAAATTGGCATTTTTTGGAAGGTTGAAGTTCAGTTGCAACCAAACTTAGGCCTTACATATAATAGGGAACATTCATATGGTAAGGTCCAGGGTCAATTGCAAAGGTCTTCTGAGGTCAAGTTATAAAAGAGGAGTGAGGGAAAGGTGGACCCCGAAAGCAGGCGACACTTGTGGTTTGAGAACCGCTTGTTTTATCTTCCAGCATTATCACTGCTTATTCCTTTAAGAACTGAATTATGCTTCAACTGGGGGTCTTGGGAACTGCTGGAGAGATGCCAAAATGGGGGTCTCAAGGGCCACACATACTGTACCACTTCCATCCGTAAACAGGGAAATTACAGCACAGTGGTCTACTATGGGACATTGTGATAAACATTTGCTCATAACACCAAACACAAAAATGGATATTTTGGGAATCAACAATCGCAATTAAAAATTTGACCAATATTGATAGATGTTGAGAATAGATCTAACAAATCTTCATTCACAGGAGTGACAGTTTATGGGGTTTCACCTGCATGTGTCACTTCCATGTTTTTCTTGTGGCTAGAATTAGTCTCGTTTCACATTGCTGACATTTGTGAGGTCTTTCACCTGTACGTATCCTTTCATGTTGGCCTTTTCACTTGCATGTGTCACTTCATGTTTGTTCATGTCCAAACCTAACAAAGCTTTTTTCACAATACTGACATTTTCACCTATGTGTCATTTCATGTCGCTTCTTGTGACCAGCAGTAATAAATCTCTTTTCACAGTGCTGACATTCGTGAGGTTTTTCACCTGTATGAGTCATTTCATGTCTTTTCTTGCGGCTAGAATTAATGAATCTCTTTCCACAGTGCTGACATTTGTGAGGTCTTTCACCTGTATGTATCCTTTCATGTTGGCCTTTGTATGAAGCGGAACTGAATCTCTTTTCACAGTACTGACATTTGTGAGGTTTTTCACCTGTATGTGTCAATTCATGTTCTTTTCTATAAGAAGTGGTAGTAAATCTCTTCTCACAATACTGACATTTGTGAGGTTTTTCACTTAAATGAGACAGTTCATGTTTTTTCTTGTGATGAGCATTAATGAATCTCTTTTCACAGTACTGACATTTGTAAGGTTGTTCACCTGTATGTATCTTTTCATGCTGGTCTTTGTAGCCAGCAGAAACAAATCTCTTCTCGCAGTACTGACATTTGTGAGGTTTTTCACATGTATGTCTCATTTCATGTTCTCTCTTGTAACTGGCAGTAATAAATCGCTTTTCACAATGCTGACATTTGTGATGTTTTACACCTGTATGTATCTTTTCATGCCTCATCTTGTTAGTAGCAGTACTGAATCTCTTTTCACAGTGCTGACATTTGTGAGATTTTTTATCTGAATGTATCTTTTCATGTATTTTCTTGCGAGTGGCAGTAACAAATCTCTTCTCACAGTGCTGGCATTTGTGAGGTTTTTCACCTGTATGTGTACTTTCATGTTCTTTCTTGTGACTGGCAGTAATAAATCTCTTTTCACAGTGCTGACATTTGTAAGGTTTTTCACCTGTATGTGTCTTTTCATGCCTCCTCTTGTCAGTTGTCATAAAGAACCTCTTTTCACAGTACTGACATTTGTGAGGTTTTTCACTAGTGTGTATTCTTTCATGTCGGCTTTTGTATCTAGCAGAAACAAATCTCTTGTCACAGTACTGACATTTGTGAAGTTTTTCACCTGTATTTGTCATTTCATGTTGTTTCTTGTGATGATCGCTAATAAATTTCTCTTCACAATGCTGATATTGGAGATTTTTCTCACCAGTATGTGTCATTTCATGTTGTTTGTTTTGACCAGCAAAACTCGCTCTTTTACAGTACTGATATTTGTAAATAGAAGCGTTCTTGGTTTTATACCAATATGGTTTGATTCTCCTCTCATGGTAGAGAACATGGGTTAGGTAACATGGCACATTGGCAAATTGTCGTCTACAGTATTTGCACACCAGTGGCGTTATTACTTTCCATGGTATCTTCTGATCCATATCTGAAAGATGAAATGTAATGTACAAAGCAATATTAGAAAACTGATGAATAAGGGTCACCTGAGACAAATAAACCTAACAGAGATTTGAAGCAAGTAATCAATGGATTGTTTATAGCGTGCAGCATCTGGTACAGTTAATTCAACTGATCGAGAACCAGTAATCATTATTCAATGCAATTCAATGTATAACCCCAAGATTTTAGTTTAGTGGGCTATTTTTAAATAAATCAGGGGCGGATCTAGGGAGGGGGCAGAGGGGGCGCGCGCCTCCTGGTAATTCTGCAAAATCTTGCAACATCAGCCCATTTTGGACAAATTTCAGCCTTCAGCCCCCGGTAATTTTGACAATCCTGGATCCATCCCTGTAAATGATGCTCAAACGTGCATGTTATTTGTCAAAAAGCCTTGAACACAGTTTGGTACTCAATGACTGTTACATATAAGCCATGGAATAACTTAAAATGACTCCAAGTTTGTACACATTTGTCAATTATAGGTAGAATGTACTCAAACTTCAATGTATTAAAGCGGGCACTGGCCCATTTTCACAAAATATGAAATTTCTTCAATTTGCTCTTGCTAAATGATAGTATAGGGGGGGGCGGGCCATTGAAAACACTTCCCAAAAAAGATAGGGACATTGATCTGAGGATAAAGACATCAACTTTAAGTTTTCCATAACACTTAATCAACAAATTTGTATATTACATTATATTTTTGACTCCGTTACTCACTGATATTAAAACCACAAAGGTTATAGGACTGATCAACATGTGCCCATGGTGGGAAAACACATGCATACGGGTGCGTGTTCTTGTGTTAAAAGCTTGTTCATCGGTGCTGAATTTAACATCAATTATAAATCGCCTCTGTTTCCCATATTTGGTCTTATCATTTTTGGGGGAGGGACCTTTGTATATAAAAGCCTTACAAAACCATGCAAAAAATTTCGATGTTATGAAAACTCTGGAGGCGCACTATTTTCAATGGCCAGTGTCTTTTTAAGACATTTTGGGATGTCTCAAAATTATGTGAGATGTTTGTACTCATATTTTTAAAAGAATGGAATCTAATTGGAAATTGTATTTGCATTTGGACTTGTCTATGAAAATTGAAAATAAGTTAATGATGCCCAGAGCCTAAGAACAATTAATGTAGATTCATGTATTGAAAGACCAAATGGGTAAATTGCCGATCTTACAGGATACTAGCTCATAGAAACTTAGGCGCTCACAGAACCACCGTGCAGCCAAGTCCTTGCAAGCAGAAACAGATTCTGGTTTGAATGCTGAGGATTTTAAACAATGGATCCAAACTTTGCTTCTGATCTATTATGTATATTCGATTTCAGGGGTCACCAAGGAGTTCATGTGGCTGTTTTCTTTTCGGTTGAAATTAATGCTTTGTTTAGCCAAACCTGCTCCCTTTTGTAGCACCTTTTGGTCACATAGCTTTAAAATAGTTATTTGCTCTCACCAAACACAATTCAACACAATTTTAAAAGACTGTTCGCAATATTACTTGATACAAAAAAACACTATATGTTTGATAAATGGCTCTCTTGTAGCACCTTTTGGTCACTCATATATTAAATAGAGGCAATGATATGGCTGTACCGATATAGATGGTAAAAAATAAAGTTTGATGTGATATTTGTCTTGTCTATAAGCTAGTATTTAATTTCCTATATATCAGCACTGGTCTGCTCGAAGATCCTTTTCACAACTCAAGTTCATAAGACAGTGGCGTCACCAGACTTCTTTTTCTGGGGGTATGTGAAATTTTTTTGAGCGGGGGGAGTGGATTGAAATTCTTGGGGGGGGGGGGGGGAATATCAAAAATTTGAAGATTTTTAAGCAAAGTTGACAATTTTTCCCCCCAAATTGCTGATTGCCAAAATCCGTTTTTTTCTTACGGCGGGAAGGGGGGGGGGGGAGAACTGGGGGACAAGAAACATATGGATCATATTTGAGAACCACAGTGTTTGGACACGATAAAAGAAGAATTCCATATTTTCTGATTTTGGTTCAAAAATATGCATTGCAGGCTTAGCTTACGTGCACGGTCCCACTAGTAGAAAATAGTGTTATGGAGAGGTTAGAGTAGCGAATTCGACAAACATCGATTAGGTTAGTGTATGTAGGTGTACACGTCATGGCATTAAGTTTCGTAACAGCTCCACGGAAGCTCTTCTGGAATTCAAGAAAGAGCTTTTAACAGCTCGCCCGCCATTTTCAAAATTAAAGTCCCTGAACACTGTGTAAAGTTATAGTTTGTTTATTGCCATTCCACTCTATTGAATTGGTTTGCAGTACTCATGTATACTCTGTACGTGGAGATGGTGCGTATATGGAAAAAAGGCAGGACTCGTGATCAGTAGAGCGTTGAGTTCGACCCGCGGGGCCAACGTGGTTGTGTCCCTGGGGCAAGATACTTAATCGCAATTGCTTCGCGCGACCAAACGAATCTGGGGAGCTGTCCTCATGGGGCGATATTTACAATCTAAGTGCTGAGAGGGATATGGGCGCCTGGCCGCAGCCACTGATGAAGAGAAATGATTGTGCCGATTTTCCTAATGACGGCGTAACGGAATAATAATAATAGGCAACAGCGCTGTCTGATTATCAGAAAGGGTCAAAATATTTGAAATAGGCAAAACGGTTTATTTTTAAAAGTGAAAGAGAAGTCTGTAGAATTCTCATTACGTTCTTTTTCCCACCGAAGAATTGACCGAAAAGAAGAAAACGCAGTGTTCAAGATTAATATTCTCCATGGCATTTACGGTGTTAGGAGGTGTCCGTTCAGACAGTAAATTAGTAAATAAATTCTGATTTTCCCCCTTATGGGGTTGCTTCTAGTATTATTATTTGCAGGTATATCTTGTACTTTGTTATATACATGCAAAAAATCTGTTTTTTTTAGATTTTTCGATTTTATGAATGTATGCAGGTGTGTGATGTGTGTTTGTGGTGGTGTGTATTTGTGGGTGAGGGAGTAAGGTTATGTGTTTTGCTTGGTGGTGTGGTGATTGTTGGCATGTGTGCATACTCCAACGGGTATTTATGAAAGGTTTTCATGTCTTTAATAAAAACTATTTCTTAATTTTAACTGCCAGTAGGCAGAGGTGTGTATGCACACCTTTCCAGAGTCGTGGGGTCTCACTTTTGTTGTGCTATGCCTGCTGGTCACCCTTTTAATGTGCAACTTATGTTAATTGCCAAATGATTAATAAATAAATAAATGTTTTTGCATTATATGAAAATAACTAAGCTAAAATCGAAGTCTTAGTATAGCAAAATCACTATCTGTTATAAAATTCCAGTCCAGGATTTTGGTACACACGATATTATATATGGTATGTTATACCATGCATAAAAGTTTACTGCATGAAAACAAAAATCTGATTATCTCTCATTGGAATTATAAGCATTTTAGGTGACTCTCTTAGTTTAGATGCTATTTTTAATATTACACAAACAATTTGAAATCTCTGAGTAAGCATTTAATTTCAATATCACCTTCTACAAAACTGATTAAAAACATAATAATCCACTACCTTGACATATGGTACTGAAAATATTTACCCATGACCCTAAAAACTCTACATTATTTACCCTATATGGGTGTGGAGAGGGTGATTTTAACTTTAAAACAGAGAAAAATATAGCCATAAGTTATACACGAAATGTCTAAAAACTATGCGAATAAGCTAATTGAAATTCATAAAGCAGCCAAAAGCTACACCTATTTGTGTGCACGTCTATTTGTGTCGCCTCAAAATGCAGGAGGTGACACTTACAAGTCCAGTATTCTGTCTGACCGTGTGCCTGTAGGCTGTGTGCCCGTTTAGTTAGTTGCCCGTATTGCCATGTTTTCAAAGGTTAAAGTTTCGAATATTAAGTTTGCTCATTCGAGAAGTGTAGGTCCAATTGCACAGGAATTGGGTCATAGATGCCCATTGGAAACCTCCATATGAGAGGTCAAGGGTCACATACCAAGAAGTCAAAAAAATCATGAGGGTTCAAGTTATAAAATGGGCCCCAAAAATATCAGAAACTGACATCATCGAAAAGAGAACGTTCAATAGGTACAAAACTTGGATCATAGATGTCCCTACTAACTTCATATGAGGTCAAGGTAACATACCAGGTCAAGGTAATGTGAGGTCAAGTATAAAATTGGCTTCATTTGAAAATTTAGTCCAATAGCTACAGACTTGAATTATCAAGCCCCTTGGGAACCTCATTAGATAATGAGGTTCAAAGGTCACATACCTAGGTCAAAGGTTATGAGATAAAGTTATAAATGGGCTAAGTAAATCGATTTGGCAGTGTCAAGAAAAAGACATTGATACAGAACTTGGGACATATGCCCCTTACAGGACCTTATATGACAATGTGGCTCAAGGTCGAATACCAAGGTCAAAGTCATCTGAGGTCAAGGTTAATGGGCTGAAAACATAAAATTGGCATTTTTTGAGGAAAGGGTGAAGTTTGTGCCCAAACAAATTAGGCCTTACATGTAATAGGGAAAATAAAGGTCCAGAGGTTCAATTGCAAGAGTCAAAGGTCATTTGAGGTCAAGTTATTAAAAGAGGAGCGAGGGAAAAGGTGGACTGCGAAAGCAGGCGACACTTGTTGGGTTTGAGAACCGCTTGTTTTATCTTCCAGCATATCACTGCTTATTCCTTTAAGCATGAAGTATGCTTCACTGGGGGTCTTGGGAACTCGCTGGAGAGATGCAAAATGGGGGCTCAAGGGCCGAATACTGTACCCACTTCAGCGGAAACAGGGAAATTACAGCACAAGTAGTCTACTATGGACATTGTGATAAACATTTGCTCATAACACCAAAACACAAAATGAATCAACTGATATTTGGGACTCAACATTCGCAATTAAAAATTTGACCAATTCAATTTCAAGTTTATTGACATAGGCCTCTGGCCCAAATCATGCATATCACATAACAGTTAATTATACCTTACGAGGGTTGTGAACAATAATCAATATTCATTCTGAATGATAGATGTCCGAGAATAGAATCTAAACAATCTTAATTCACAGGGTGACATTTTTAAGGGGTTTCACTTGCATGAGTCAATTCATGTTTTTTTTTTTGCAGATAGAATGCAAGATTTATTTGTCTTGCTGATATTTGTGAGGTCTTTTCACCTGTACGTATCCTTCATGTTGGCCTTTTCACTGCTTGTGTCAATTCATGCTTGTCTGGTCCAAATCCCTACCAAAGCTCTTTTAAACAATACTGACATTTCCCCCCCCACCTTTTTATGTATCATTTCATGTACGCTTCTTGTTACAAGCAGTAATAAATCTCTTTTCACAGTGCTGACATTTGTGAGTTTTTACCTGTAGGAGTCATTTCATGTCTTTCTTGAGGCTAGGCTAGAATTAATGATCTTCTTCCCAGTTGTGACATTTGTGAGGATTTCACTGTATGATCCTTTCATGTTGGGGGCCTTTGTCTGAAGCAGAACTGAATCTCTTTCACGCTACTGACATTTGTGAGGTGTTTCACCTGTATGTGTCAATTCGTGTTCTTTTCTATAAGAAGTGGTAGTAAATCTCCATTTTCACAATCTGACATTTGTTGAGGGTTTGTTTTTCACTTATTATTTTTTAAATGAGGACAGTTTCATGTTTTTTCTTGTGACTGGCAGTAATAAATCTGTTTTCACAGTACTGACATTTGTCAGGTTTCTTAACCTATATGTATCTGTCATGTTGGTCTTTGTATCCAGCAGAAAAAAAATCTCTTCTCGCAGTTTAACGACATTTGTGAGGTTTTTTACATGTAGTCTTCTTTCATGTTTTTCTGGTAAACTGGCAGTAATAAATCGCTTTTCACAGTGCGGACATTGTGAGGTTACACCTGGATGGTCATTCATGTTGTTTTTATTACTGACAGTAATGATCTTCTTTGCACAATGCTGACATATGTAAGGTTGTCACCTGTTAATGCTGTCAATTTTTCATGCCTCCTCTTGTTAGTAGCAGTACTGAATCCTCTTTTCACAGTAATGACATTTGTGAGATTTTTACCTGAAGTATCTTCATGTATGTTCTTGCGACTGGCCAGTAACAAATCTCTCTCACAGTGCCTGACATTTGTGCAGTTTTTCACCTGATGTGTACTTTCATGTTGTTTCTCGGTATTGGCAGTAAGAAATCGCTTTTCACAAAGTACTGACATTGAAGGTTGGTCACCGTATGTCTTCATTTATGTTGTTGCTTGTGTTTTTTTTTTTTTTTTTTTTAACGAAATGCAATAATAAATCGCTTTTCACTTATGACCGTTGTGAGGTTTTAACAGTGTGTTAATTTTTCGGTGGCGGCTTTGTTGGCAGCAAAAGCAAATACCTGACTTTGTCAAAGTACTGACCTCGTTTGTGAAGTTTTTCACCTGTATTGTGTTCATTATTTCATGTTGTTTCTTGTGATGATCGCTGTAATAAATTTTCTTCACAATGCTGATATTGGAGATGTTTCGCACCAGTACATGTCATGTCATGTTGTTGTGGTGACTAGCAAACTCTCTTTTTACAGTACTGATATTTGTAAGGTTTATGGTTTTATACCAAGATGTTGATTCTCCTCTCATGGTATGAAAACATGAGATAGGTACTGTGGTATATTGTCAATTGTTAGTCGCAGTTTTGAACACACCAAGTGGCTTTATTACTTTCCATGGTTCTTTGATCCATATCTGAAGTGAAATAATGTAATGTACAAAGCAATTTAGCAAACTGATGAATAGGGTCAATGAGACAAATAAACCTAACAGGGATTGGAAGCAATATCAATGGAGTGTTTATAGCGTGCAATCGGGTTACAGTTAATTCAAATGATGAGAAACCAGAGTAATTCATTATTCAATACAATTAAGGTATAACCCAAGATTTTTGAGGTAGTGGGCTATTTTTAAATAAATGATGCTCACACATGCACATGTTATCTGTGAAAAGGCCTTGTTTGAACACAGTTTGTACTCATGACTGTAACATCTAAACCAGGAATAACTCCTATTTGTTACAATCATTTTTTGTGTATATATCGTCATGTGAGTGCAACAAAGTCGTATCTGCATTTTATGCTTTTACAGGAGAAGAATTTTTGTGTTTCATTATTTTGGGACTTTTCAAATGAAAATAATTCTTACACACGATATAAAAATGTATTTTAACAATATCTTCGAGCATATCTCATTACCCACTTAAGTCGACTAATAAGAAGTAAGTGGCTAATTAAAATGGCGTAACTACACACATTATTTCCCGTGTGTGCAACAAAGTCGTTATCTACCAGTGACGACTTTGTTGCACGACGTGGGAATCAATTTGAGGTTTTGAAACAAGTCGTATCTACACCTAATTAGGCCTAATAGCCCTAATAACCTCGCAATAAATTGAGCCTTATCTGGAATATATGTGAACTTGCGTATTCATTTACTTGGTAAATTAAGTACTGGGTTGTTTTGTAATATTGAGTGAAAAAGGGTCGTAACCACATTTTTTTGATATGTTGTTAAGGTTTTATGTGCCTAATTAGCATAAATTTGGTACAAAATGAAATTGCTCTTTTCACCAAACGTTTGTGAGATTTTTTTACACCTTTTTAAAACCATCGCTATACCGCAATAAAATGTCGTATCTACACCCTGAGTTTCCGTTCTGCAACAAGTCGTATCTACCAGTTTACGACTTTGTTGGCACGACACTGAATGCATTTTGAGTGCAACCAAGTCGTATCTACACCAATCGTCCTATTTAGTTTAATATCTGCAATAAATTGAGACTGTCACCGAAATGTATATTCAATAAGCTTAGTGATCTACTTTTTCATATTATACAATAAATCAATTTCGCCAAAATTCATTACGACTTTGTTGCACGCACATACGATTAAATTTACATCAAACTTCATTGTCTTGATGACTTCTTGGATATCTTCAAAATATACTAAAATGTATTTTCTCTTTTCAATATCACGAGAATTTAAACAAATTGGGCCTTTGATTTCTCAAACTCATATTTTTAACAAAAATCTTGGACATTTTATTGCATTTGACTTGTGTCTTAATGAAAATAAAGTTATGATGGCATATAGGCAACCCTACTGTGATGTGAGCTATCCTAAGAACAATTACATTCATGTTTAATCGAATTAAAGCACCATGCGTAAAATTGCCTGATCTACCAGGCTACTCCTCATAGAAACCTAAGCCTCACATTGCCGCCGTGCGAGCCAAGCTTGCAGCCAAAACATACTTGCGATACACTCGGCTGTTTACATGGATCACAACTTTGCAATCTCTATCAGGTATAATTCATTCAGAGGTCACCAAGAGTGCAAGAGCTTGTTTAATTTGCAGGTTAATTAAAGGTGCAACAAGAGATTTTTAATAGTGGTGCCTAAAACTGAGCACAGTGAATAATGGTAGGTGTGTGAATAGCCCCCCTCAGCATCCACATAAAGTTGGACCTTTAATATTCCAGTTTCAAGATACTTTTTCTCACACAAGTTGAAAAAAAAATTTAAAATTCAATGGTCATCATAAATATAATGCCGAGGCATTGGTCAGCAATACAACCTCACCATTTCTGTAAACGTGTAACAGCTGGGGTTTGCCAACCCCATAAATTTTGCTAAATGAAGATCCAATCTGGTATCCGTGTTTTTAACAAATTTGGCAAAACATTTTGGAATCACTTCTAAATAATGTGGAAACACAATACAGATGTTGCATTACAAAGTCGGGTGTGTGATTGCATTGGGAAATAGGCGCCCAATTAAAAGTTATGCCAGAAAACAGTGATGGAAATTTTCCTTCAAAGTGGCCGTGACAAGTTGCAAGGCACTTTCTGAAGGTAGGATCCATAGTTATATCTTCATGGTCTACTTTATACTTGAAAAAAACTAGTTTCTAGCTTAAGAGATTCAGGCTTTTAATTTGGGCTTTTGATGGAATTAATAGGACCGGCCATTATTTATATCTCGGGTGTATTACCTATGACGATGTTGATTTTTATCAGTTTACGAAATTAGGGAAATAGTATTAAATACCAAAATCTTCAAACGTGCCAAATGCCGACCTTATAACAAGTATTCATGAATTAATATCTTCGTTGGAGATGAATTACTTTTGATCACAACTACATAAAATTGCGTACCTGAAATTTTCAACTGCGATACTGCAGTCCTTCCATCAGCAGAATGACCTGAATTCTCGTGAAATGTTGACCTTGATGGCCAACTACGTCAGAACCGGTCTAGACTTTGGAAAGTTTGATCGTCCCCCGTCCTTGTTTAGGGTGGGCGGGTGGCTCTGATGTAATTGTCCTCCTTGACCCCTTCCGAACCATCGTGACTCCCCTGTCTAGTTCCTGCCTCATCCCGGTCATATAGTGGCCCGGGTATCTATGTTGATATTCTGGTAGACCTCGTAGGAAGTGGAGCGTGGCCTTCTAGCTCTAAAAAATCTAGTTTTTAGACTGTATCAAAAATGAGCGCGTGGAGGAGGATGAAGAGCTTCGCTCCTATGATGTAACAGCCTGTTTACATCTGTACCTGTTGATAAGGCACTCAGTATTATACAGTCTAGGTTGGAAAGTGACAAGACCTTGAGTGAACGTTCCCAGTTGTCATCCAAGCAAATTGGGGTCAAATTACTTGAAGTGTGCCTTCGTTGCACCTATTTTGTTTACAATGCGTGTTCTACCAGCAAATCCATGGGGCCGCGATGGGGTCTCCGGTTTCCCCAATTGTTTGCAATCTATATATGGAATATTTAGAGCAGATTGCCATTGAGACAGCCCCCCACAGACCATTATGGTGGTTTCGATATGTCGACGACACGCAACCAAGTTAAAGAAACAATACGCTCAGGAATTCACAGACCATCTTAATTCTTTGGACCCTGACATCAAATTCACTACAGAGGGGGAGGAGAATAGATCGCTTGCCTTCTAGATACGCTGATGTATCAAACCGAGGGAAAACTTGGACATCAGATTTATCGCAAAACCCAATCACACAGATCAGTACCTTAACTTTCTTCGAATCATCCAGTTGAACATAAACTTGGGGTTATCCACACTGTTCTACGGGCGGAGAGCGTAATAACTGATCCCGTTGTTGTTGAGGAGGAGAAAAGCCACTTACTGAAGCTCTCCACAAAGTGTGGCTACCCTAAGTGGGCCTTCAGTAGAGTTCAAAAGCGAAAAAAGGCCCCCACCAGCAGGTGAGCCGTTAACAATGGAACCACAAAATCCAAAGGACAGGTCGTAATACCATACGTGAAAGGGATCTCGGAGGCCCTACGCAGAATATACGGTCTTACGGGATCACCACTTGTTTTAAACCTACAAGGACATTACGGCAAATGCTAGTGGCTCCAAAGATAAATCGGAGAAAAGGGACATCTTTGGACTTGTGTATATATACACTGTCAAGGCAGTACTTCAAGAGGACAGTGTCAGGAATTCTACATAGGGAGACTGAACAAATCTTGTTCATAAGTCCTGGGAACACTTGTTATATGGCAGCTATGCAGAGATATAGGCTTGAAACGCATTGTAACAAACTTTCATCACACTCCCCGTCCTCTCCCAAGTCAGTGTTGAAAAATATGAAGCAAGATTGCCAAGTAATGTCGTGCTCGGGCAAATTGAAATGAGGGGGCGGAACCAAGTCTGCACAAAGTGTTCCAACATTTATAACACGATGTAGGTTTACAGAGTGTAAAGCAGTAATGTATCTCTTTTCACAGTTCTGACATTTGTGAGGTCTTCACCAGATGGATTCTTATGTGTTTGCTTGTATAAAGAAGAACGCAATCTTTTCTCACAGTTATAACATTTGTGAGTTTTTCACTGTGTGTTTCCCTTCATGTCTTTTCTTAATAAGTGGTAATAAAGGCCTATATTCTTGATCTGTATGTTATTTCATGTCGTTTCTTGAGAGTAGTAGTGGTTAGTGATCTTATTTCACAATGATGAAATTTGTGAGGTCTTTCACCCAGTATGTTGGAGACTTTCGTGCTGACTTGTTTGGGCCAAAAGCAAATCTTTCTTACCAGTATCGAACATGGGTGAGGTTTTTCCCTGGATGTGTCATTTCATGCCGTTTCTTCTTACCAGCAGTTTAATAAATTTTTCACAGTACTGACATTGGAGGTCTTTCACCAGAGTATTTATGTGTTTGCTTTTGTATAAGCAGAAGCAAATCTTTTCTCACAGTAAGACATGTGAGAGTTTTTCTCCTGTGTGTGTCTTCATGTTCTTTTCTATCATAAGTGGTTGGTTGATACAGGCCTATATCTTTTGATCTGTCTGTCTTAATTTCAGTTCTTTTCCTTGAGTAGTGTAGTGAATCTATTCAACAATGCGACTTTGTGAGGTCTTTTCACCAGTATGTATCCTTTCGGTTGGACTTGTTTGGCAAAAGCCAAATCTTTTTCTACAGTATGGAACATTGTGAGGTTTTTCACCGTATGTGTTCATTTCATGGCCGTTTCTTGTTACAAGCAGTAATCAATCTCTTTTCACAGTACGACAATTCGTGAGGTTTCAACCTGATGTGCCATTCATGTCCTTTCTTGCCACTAGCAGTAATAAATATCTTTTAACCACATGGTAACATTTGTTGAGGTTTTTCACCTGTGTTGTCTCATTTCTGTCGTTTCTTGTGAAGCAGTAAAAAATTCTTTGCACAATGTGACATTTGTTGAGATTTTTCACATGGATGTCTCTTTTCATGTGTTCTTGGAAAAAACCGTATTAAAATACTCTTCCCGCAATACTGACATGTGTGAATTTCGCAACGTTGTGTTCATAATTTGTTGATTGTTTTTACTAGCCAAAGTTGCATTTTCTTCACTGGTACTTGAAATTTGTAAGGAGCCATTTGGTAAATTAACATTCAGCAGTTCCAGTTTTTTCTTACCAATATGGTTTGATTTCCTTCATGGGTGTGAACTGGAAATAGTATCGTGGTACATGAGAAAATTGTCGTCTGCAGTATTTGCACCCCAGTGGCATAGTACTTTCCATGGTTCTCTGAAGTCCATATCTGACAAGTAAAGTTATGTGCAAATCAATCTCAGAGTACTGTTGAAGAGGATTCTACATGTGTTAGCTTATGATATGCATACACAGATATTAATGGGAATTGTTTTGAAGTTGAAAATGAAGTAAATGGCATTTTTTAAAAAAATGGGTTAAAAACTGCTTGTGACAAGTAAGGTACTTCCAAGGACCGTTGGCAGTTCTGTCAGTTTGTGCACCGAGAATCTGGATTGAACTACTAAGCCCATGAAAACTTTAAAAAATATGTTTTATAACAAGAATTTTTTGAAAATTTAAAATTTGATGGGGTTCCATTCTTTGAAAAACCCAGTACTCACAAAGTTCTGGTTACAACTCTGACTGTCACAGACTCTGTGCCAATTTTAAATCATGGTTAAAAATTCACATTTAATTTTTGCTTATAATATTTTTAGACATCAAAACTATTCCTTATTTTAATCCTATAAATTCCACCAATAATTGCACCATTTTATCTAAATCGGAGCAACTTGTTAAATTTGTTTTTTATTGATTTTGCTGTTTTAGCTATAGCTCTTAAACTTTAATTAAACCTTTCCTGATCCTTGTGGTTAGACAAATAACATGCGTATACTTTCCAACTGGACTTGGAGCAATTGAAAATGTGACCCCTGTCCAAACTTTGTTCTTGGCACCCTCTCTTTAAGGCACCATTGGCTGCACTAAGAATCATGTTCAGGGGTTCCGGTCAGTCTGTCAACAATTAATCACTCAAACATGTGAGGGGGGAAGGTTGCCCCCTTGAACTTTGGCCGGGGAAAAAAATGCAAAAATCATGCACTAATTAGCGTTTTTTAGCCCTCTGACCGGAAAAACTGGCCTTGGACCCCCTGAGAGGAAAAATTCCCTAAGAGGGAAATTTGCCCCCCACCCCCCTCACGAGCGGGCAGGCCCACATATGCCAACTGCACATGAACAGCAGCTGCCCATGTATGTTCTGGGTATCCTAAATCATACTAAAAAACGAGGGTATTTTTTTTAATACTAACACTGAATGAAAGCTATTGAACTGTGCCCTGGGAATTGAGATTATTTAAATTATAATGAAAACATCCTCAATTGTGTATTGAAAAAAATTGCATCAAAATTTCAAATAAAATTTAAGATGCCATAAGTGAAACCACCAAATTTATTATGACAGTCTCAAAATCATCATCATAAGCCAAATCAAATCACTTAAATTCTAATTAAGTTACAATGATAAAAAAAATGGTCAGTACAAAAAAACATCAAACAGGAACAAATACAACAAAGGGGGGACAAACAACTATGGGTGTTGGCACACAAATCAACACTGAAATAAGAATAAAGGACAACATTTAACATTTACTAAATCACTAAATCTGGAGATTCCATGATGGATATATAATCCATCTACTAATGACAGTTCAATTTGCTGTTTTTCTAATACATATGTTCCTAAAACGAAACCCCGGGGGGGGGGCGGGGGGTTTTTTCAAAAGGGGGGGCGTTTATTACAGATAAAAAATTGAAAGTAAAAATCATGCAAAAATAACCTTACACACGCTTATTTTCGCTGATTACCAATAATACAAACAACGAGCAGGGGGACGTGTTGTCGTACCTCCTGAGGTCAAATGTCCAGACTAATTAAACATACAAAGTCACAAACAGCGATCATGATACAGATTACGACAGTCCCGGCCATTAAATCATGTGATTTAGGTAAGCTAACCATTTCTTGAATTGGTTTATCAAAAAAATGTAGCGGGGCATTTATTAGAGAAGGGGCGTTATTAGAAACAACACGGTAAGTGAGATGCTTTGGTGTCTAATTGTGTTCCCCAAACTCACGGCATTCATTGGACAAGTAATTGAGATAGATTTCCTCACAAAATGTGGAGTGTTGCGTGTTTGATGTCACTGTAATACAATGGCCATAAAATTAAAGACAGGGCCTTTTGCATGTTTTCCAGCGACCAATCTGTTGCTGTCACTGTATAAATGGACCAATCATAAAGACAGGGCCTTTTGCATGTTTTATCAGTAACCAATGTTGTTTCATTTCATTTCATTTTATTTGCCAGCATAAAACCATAAAAAAACATAAACATAAAAGATAAAACATTAAATTGCACTATATTGAATTAGCCACCAGAAGAATACAGAAAGCATCATAGCTGCAAAAAACACAAGGAGAGACCGCAGGCATTTCACACTAGCGGACAAAACAACGAACAACGGGACAAGACAAAAGAGTAGCCTGGCAGGGATTAGACCAAAACAGTGGCTTTGACACTATCAAGGGCCAACCAAAAATACTCAACAACACAGAAGAGAAGAAACAGAAAACAGTGGAAAAAGTGAAATCCAACACCACCATGATGGCTTGTTGATAAATTAAAAAATAATATTGGCACATGAAAAAAACTAAAAATACTGGAGAATTACCAACTGTTTTCTCTTAAATGACCTTGAGTTATAAAGGAGCCATGTAGGTTAATTACAAGCTTGTCTCTTATATTTTGGGAGTGTTCAAATGACTGGAAACCTATTAAAAACAGTAAATTAAAACATCACTGCCCTGTACATATGGCCATAAATCAGACAGGGCCCTTTTGGGCATGTTTTTCTCAGCCACCATGTTGTTGTCACTGTACATAAGCCAATAAAATGAAACATGACCTTTTGCATGTTTTTCTCAGCAACAATGTTGTTGATGTCACTGTACATAAAGGGCCATACAATAACGAGAGGGGGCCCCCCCCCCTTTTGGCCTGTTTTTCTAGCAACAATGTTGTATGCCACTGTCCGTACATTCCAATAAAATAAAGACAGGGCCTTTCGCATTTTTTCCTCAGCAACAAATGTTGTTGATGTCACTGTACATAAATGGCCAATAAATAAAGACAGGGCCTTTTGCAATGTTTTTTCTCACACAATGTTTTTGATGTCATCTGTACATAAATGGCCCAGAAAATAAAGGCAGGGCCTTTTTTGCATGTTTTCTCAGCAACAAATGTTTTGATTTCACTGCCAATCAATGGCCATTAAATTAAAGACAGCGCCTTTTGCATGTTTTCCTCGGCAACCAATGGTGTTGATGTCACTGTACATAAATGGCCAATAAATGGAAAGCCTTTTGTGCAGTTTTTTCTCAGCAAACAAATGTTTTTGAGGTCCTGTACATAAATGTCCAATAAATAAGCCAGGACCTTTTCCTGTTTTTCTCACACCAATGTTTTGCTGTCCACTGTACTAAATGGCTATAAATAAAGACAGGCCTTTTGCATTTTTTCTCAGCAACAATGTTGTTGATGTCACTCTACATAAGCCATATATATGAAGACGGCCTTGTCATGTTTTTTCTCAGCACCAAAATGGTATGGTATGAGGTCTACCATAGCTGCTCCATGTCTTTTCCAGTGTATACCATTATCCAGACTTGTACAAAATAGGATGCTATCCTTCTTTGTTGATATTATATCAAGACCAGGTGGGGTGGAGAAGCAATTTTTTTCATCAGTTAGCCACCAAGTCTCTTACTCACATAGCGGGTTTGTTGGGCAGTATCCACACTTCACAAATACAATTTCCAATGTGCATAATATTCTGCAGTGCCCTACTAATAAAAATCGCTGGGAAAATAGATAAAAGTAAATTGCCACTTCCATTTATGATGAAATGAAGGTGAATGCTGGATCTAAGCACGTGTTGAAGTAGGTGATCTAGGAGCCTGGTCAAACCATAATTTTCCATCATTTTATGGAGTACATCCATTAAAAAAAAAAGATGATTCAAAGCAACTGTGAGGCCTTTTATTTAACTGGAACCTATGCGCCTCCAGGGGAATCGATCAGTTAACGACTACAGAGTGGCAAGAACCTGCAGATTATGCGGTGATGGTGATGAAACCGTGTTCCCTTTCTAGTAAAGTTCTACTTTTTTCAGGCAGCAAGGAAACCTTTATTGGGAGATTTCACAATTTAATTGATCATAACTGCCCATTGTAACGTGGGTTATAATCACCAACAATGATGAAATTAAGACAAAATTGCTGGTATTAATTGACAACATTTACAAACAATTTAGAATGATATCCAAAATTTTGTCACACAGTTTAACTACGTTAGTGTCAATAGACCTAACGGAAAAATCCTCTTTGCTCTATTCCTGCGCACCCCGCCCCGCCCCCCCCCCCCGCCCCCCCCCCCCCCCCCCAGGCCCCCTCGACTTCAGACCGTGGGGTCCCGAGTTCGAGTCCCTGTGTTTGCATGGCTGAATAAATAGTCCTGGTATATCTCGTTGAGTAATTCGATGATGGATGGGTGTCAATCTACCCTCGGCTTGGACGGGCCGTGACAACTTTGGTGGCAGTGGTGGGATCGAAATGACTGGAACAAAAAAAAAAAGTTTGCACCTTGTATCAAGGATGCAGGTGTTTAGGCCGCGATGTTCCTTGTAAGGTGGGGAGTAATGTCACAAGGTTATAAGTATGTAAATGTCAATAGACCTAACAGAATTCCTCTTTAGCTCTATTGACTGTGGGCCGACTGCATCGAGACCGAGGGATCCGGGTTCGAGTCTCGTCTTTTGCGGACGAGAACTAGTCACTGGTATACCTCGCATGCATGATATTATGCAGTGAATATACATCAGGCCTATTCTTTACCCTGAGCCTCACAGCTAGGCCTTGTCTCATTAAAGAGACACTGGCACATGATTAGAATCCCCCCCCCTGTTTTGAAAGATCTGAAAATGGTATAAATCCTATTATCCACGTAAGACTTTGTTCCAATCATTACTGTTTTGGTAGAATCTTCTAGTGATTTTCTTTACAACCTTAATTTTATTATCATGCTTCAGTCAATGACGTACTATTGCTGTGCACACACCTCATTTGACACATGAAAATATCTGGAAGAAATTTCTTAATGCTGAATGTTGTGCTCAGTGTTTCATTTTAGGGGGAGATCCCATTATAATCCACCCCCTAATTTTATCTAATTTCAGGTTAAAAACAGAGTGGGACTTACGAGGGTCATTACAGTATGTTGCCGCGACATGAAGTCCTGCAGACGACGGAAACGCGTTTACCACACGACAACGCGCGCCGTATCAGGGCCTTATGCATGATTTTAGGTGGGTGCGGTCTTAAAAATTGACTTTTTGAAAATTTAAAAGTTAGCCACAAATTACATGGGTGTCTTTAACCTCGTATTAACGTCCCGAGCGGTTTTTGGGTATTTCTTTTGATGGTAAATAACTATTCATCCAAAGGCCTAGACCATCAATTGTGGGGAAATTGCAAGAAATGTCAATTTCTGAAAATGTGGTCAGTGCCGCTTTAAAGGGGCAACGACACAAATCAACTCCACATTTGGGTGTTATGGTAGTTAGTAGTTAGTTCCCGTAAAAACAATCCTATTTGTGATATTTTGGGGTCCTGTGCGAATCAGTTTCCCGTGAGGGTAGCATGTTATTATCAAAATGAGAGCGCATAGCAGTACCTTACCTTAGAGTATAAAAAGTGACTTTCATTCATGTGAAAAATAGCCCCGTAAAGGCAGTACCCTGTCGGAAACGGTTCTGAAGGCGTCTGTGACAGCCTAACATAGCGGTGGCCTGTCAACGTGCTCTTATCGCCAAATTATCGAATGTGTACGGTTGAATTGACGCTTATATGCAAGTTTCAGGTCTATCAGTTGATTTATGGCATTGAAAATATCAAATGGTTTTACGTCTGGTGGAAAAGAGATTTTTTCTTTAATCACATTTTTTACATGCTTTCAATGGGGCAAGTTTTGGTACTGTGCCCCCTTCGACACGTACGTGCTCGACTACCCTGGCTGGTTTTCAAGTGAAACTGCTTATTTTCCATTTTTGGAGATAAAAGTAGCCAAAAGTAAAAGTTTGCATTAGAAAATAGGCTATGCTCATTTTCAGAGTCCAAGTTCATTTTGATTACATTGTTGAAGCCATGGTGTGGTCAGACTTTTCACGCATATGGTGTCGAGTTTCATGTCCAATATGGCGACGACATGCAAATGAGGAGAAACTTGCAACAGTTGCAAGATTTTTGAGAGGGCATGGTGGGGGGGGGGCGGAGGGGGAAGTGGAAGTCTAATAATGACGTTGGTATCCATTATAGCTACCAAAGATCAGATTGACCACAGCTACCATCTGAGACTGATATATGTAGCATCAACATGAATAAACTGTGAGCAAGGGACATTGGACGCAAACGTATGAGAGCACATCGCGGAAAACTGGATTTATAACAAACCCGCAATATATTGGAATATAATTTTAAACACTTTTTCTTGAAACTTTGAACATTTCGAAAAATACAGAAGAAGATGAAATTGATATTAGTCGTGTTTCGAAGGGGCCACAGTACCAATCCCTCCCGTTTGGTGTAAATGGTAGTTAGTTTTTCACGTAAAAACAGTCCTTATTTGTGATATTTGGGTGTCCTGTGCGAATCAGTTTCCCGTGAGTAGCATGTTTATCAAAATGAGAGCGCAAAGCAAGTACATTACTCTTTAGTAGAAATAGTGACCTTTCGATTCATGTGACATAAACTGGCCCCGGAAGAATACCCTTTCCGAAACGGTAGCGGCGTCCTGTGACAGCCGACTAGCGGTGGCGCCTGTTCATGTTCTCTTATCGCAAAAGTTAATCGATCACTGTGTAAGGTAATTGGAAAAAGCCCCCCCTATATGCAAGTTTTCAGTCTTATCATGTGATTTAATGCATTGAAATGGTCAAATGGTTTTACGTCTGTGGAAAGAGTTCTGTATCACATTTTGCGTGCTTTTCATGGAGCAATTATTTGGTACTGTGGCCCCCTTAATGGAAAACAATACTGTCTACTTTAAGAAAGGTCATACCTTTTGTTTCCAAATGACATCGCAAATGTGAAGAACAGGGAATGTTGAAGAGATTATGATCACAAATCTTCACTGGCCGTGCTGCGATGTATAGAAAATTAGTTTTTTAACACACGCTTATAACCCAAATCTGCCCACCCTTGTAATACAGTTCAGAAGTAGTAGACACTAATTGTAACATTGAAAGGGTTTTTTTTTTTCTTTTTTCTTTAGGTTATTGAACACAGGGGCCGTGTCTCATTTGGTTGGGTAGGGATGTCAGGTCCGAAGTTTTAAGCAAACCACCACCCCCGAAATATAAACCAAAATGAAACAGATTTGCTACCATCCTTATACCTAAAATTTGTCCGAACCCCTCATGATAACGTACAAATTTAGTCTATCCTTCTATAACCTGTGCGAATGAAATCTA